>CM077175.1:1198443-1305943 GCA_039654105.1 Coreius guichenoti | reverse complement strand
TCCCTGTTCCCTTAGTTAAAATAAAGCTAATCAGTCTTATTCTCAATAATGTGTGTTTTATAATAATGCTTGTTTCTCGTCGCGCTCCTGTTGGCTGATAGAGTCGCTGTGAAAGTCTCTGCTAATGTTCAGTCTAATGAAGCTGTCAGCGCTGATCCATTAGCAGCGTTTGCTATAGATTAACACAAGAGAAGGGTTTGTTAGGTCTCAGAATAAAACCAGAGGCAATTACATGATGTGTCACGGGCGGCACGTAAACAACACAACAAATCTACAGCACGAGTGTGTGTGTGTGTGTGTGTGAGTGTGAGTGAGTGTGTGATGAGTGTGTATGTGTGAGTGTGTGTGTGTGTGAGTGTATGTTTGTTTGTGTGTGTGTGTGTGTGTGAGTGTGTTTCAGTTTTGGGCTGGATTATAACAGTTATGTTTGGTCACTCTCCAACATTCACTGCATCTTAATTCTGCTGATGTTATAATTAGGCTGATATCAGAACGTGATCATGAACTCATTACTGACGGCCTGTGAGTTTAATTACACAATGAGCACAAGTGTCTTGGCTCATTTCAAGCCTCATAAGGCAGAGTGAGAGTGTCAGCGGGTCACATCAGGGTCACATCAGGCCTCTGGCGGGACGGGGCGTTTAAAGAAACGTCAGCCCACATGCGACTGTCAAAGGTCACTCAAACCGCATGTATATCAGTCTCATTTTAGTATTATTTATATCTAAATACTATTAAAGTATTTGGCAATATTTTGAATTTTTATTGCAACATTTTCAGTTTTCATTTTAATTTTAGTTCAAGTTTTAGTCATTTTGTTATGTGCTTTTTGTCATATTTATTACATATTTAATTAATTTATTTCAGATTTTAATTTTTTTAAACATTTTAGTACAATTAGTTGCCAAGGCAACCTTTATTTACATTTATGTTTTTCATCTAATAATTATATTTATATTTTATTTAAGCTTTATTTCAATTAACGGAAAACATTTTAATAGTTTAATTTGTAGTTTTAGTTTAGAATATTGCATTCCAAATCGCATGAATATCAGTGTTATTTTAGTATTATTTATATACTATTATAGTATTTATTAAAATTTTGAATTAACATTTATTTTTTAGTTTTAGTTTTAATTTTAATTTAAGTTTTAGTAATTTTGTTATTTGTCATTTTTATAGTTTTTAAAAAAATATTTCTATTAATTTTAAATGTATTTTATTTAAATTTATTAAATGTAATATTTATATAAAAAATTACCATTATGCATTATTATTTATTATTATTTTTATATTATTTTATTATTATTAGCTTTTATATTTTCAGTTTTCATTTTAGTGTAAGTTTTGTTTTTGCTTTCTGTCATATTTATTCATTTGTTTTTTAATACTTAAACTTGTTTTTACTGTTAATTTATTTCAGTTTTAGCAATTTTAGTGTTTCAACATCAACCTTTTTTAAACAATTATTTTCTAATTTATGTTTAAGTTTTTCATATTTTATTTCAGCTTTATTTATATAACCATTTCTAATAGTTTTAGTTATCAATAATAACACTGATGTATATTGTGTTGCTACAATCACAATCACATGAATATCAGTGTTATTTTAGCATTATTTATATACTATTATAATATTTATTAATATTTAGAATTAGCTTTTATTTTTATATTTTTAGTTTTAGTTTTCATTTTAATTTTAGTTTAAGTTTTAGTAATTCTGTTATGTACTTTTTGTCATCTTTATACTTTTTGTTATTTTAAATATTTCTATGTAGTTTTTATTTATTTCAGTTTTAGTTGTAGTAATTTTAGTACTTCGGCTTTTTAAAAGAAATTATTTTAAGTTATTTGCCAAGGCTACATTTCTAATTTATGTATATGTTTTTCATGTAATATTTTATATTCTATAATTTTTTTATTATTATGCACTATTATTTATTATTATATTATTTTATTATTATTAGCTTTTTATTTTTATATTTTCAGGTTTCATTTTCATTTTAGTTTAAGTGTTTAGTAATAATTTTGTTGTTGCTTTTTGTCATATTTATTCATGTTTTTTTTATATTTCTACTTAGTGCTAATTTATTTCAGTTTTAGTTTTAGTAATTTTAGTATTTCAACATCAACCTTTTTTTTAAACAATTAGTTTTTTTATGTTTAAGTTTTTCATCTAATATTTATATTTTATTTCAGCTTTATTTCAATTAATAAAACTATTTAGTTAACAATAAAAACACTAATGAATATTGCATCACTACAATCCTAAATAAGAATAACCCCTTAAATATTTATTCCATCCCATCTTAAACTCCCAGAAGTGTCACTGTCAGGGTTAAATGTCAAAGTATTTGAAATGGAGGCTGAAGGAAGTAAAAGAGCAGCTGATTCATGACTCGTTCTGTTTTTACATTTACTTACAGCTGAACTGCAAACACTGATTGATTTACTATATAACACTGTTTGCAGGTGATGCATTTTTCATTATGTGACTCTCGATTAAAAAACACAAGATTAAGATTCAAATCAGTTCCTCAGAGAGTGTGTGTGACATCTGAGACGGAATTGATAGATGGATATTTCAGCTACTGTGTGTTCAGAGTGAAATGATTACATTTATTTACAACCTAATTTCTCCGAGTTCTTCAGTTCAGTTCTCAGAAACAAAAACTCCAGAGACTTTTATCCTGCGCTACCAGAACAAAAACTCCATTGCAAAAAGGTATTTTTGTCTGGTTTCCAAGTACAAATATCTAAACATTCTTCAATCAACATGCATTTGCTTGAGAAGCAAAATGACACATTGTAAGAAATCGATCAAAATCATTATTAAAAAAAAATCTGTCAATGGGGTCAGAAAAAATCATCTTAATCAAAAGGGAAAGCAAAACAATTTTTGAGTGTGTGTATTTGAGTATTCAATTTTTGAATATTTGAGGAAGAAATGACTTAACTTACTCAAGATTGCTGAATACTTACCCTTGTGTTTCTTCTGTAGGACACTAAGTGGGTGTTTGTCCTCCTGAGCTGCTCGTTTACACACAATGGAAGTTGAAACTGTAAAAACAAACTGTAGTATTATATAAAGATGGTGCTTTTTACAGACTGTACTAACAGGAAACATTCTCAGAACGTTCTGGCAAGGTTCTCTCAAAGTTATGAAAAACACGTTCTTCCAGTAACTAATAGAATGCATTAATAACGTGCATTATGTAATCAGATTACTTTTTTATGTTATGAGTAAAGTAACACATTACAAGTAACGTGCATTACGCAATCAGATTACTTTTTTATGTAACTAGTAAAGTAACGCATTACAAGTAACGTGCATTATGCAATCAGATTTTTTTTGATGTTACGAGTAAAGAAACGCATTACAAGTAACGTGCATTACATAATCAGATTACTTTTTTATGTAACTAGTAAAGTAACGCATTACAAGTAACATGCATTATGTAATCAGATTTCTTTTTTGATGTTACTAGTAAAGTAATGCATTACAAGTAACGTGCATTATGCAATCAGATTATTTTTTATGTAACTAGTAAAGTAACGCATTACAAGTAACGTGCATTACGTAATCAGATTACTTTTTTATGTAACTAGTAAAGTAATGCATTACAAGTAACGTGCATTATGTAATCAGATTTTTTTTATGTTACGAGTAAAGTAACGCATTACAAGTAACGTGCATTATGTAATCAGATTACTTTTTATGTAACTAGTAAAGTAACGCATTACAAGTAACGTGCATTATGTAATCAGATTACTTTTTTGATGTTACGAGTAAAGTAATGCATTACAAGTAACGTGCATTATGCAATCAGATTATTTTTTATGTAACTAGTAAAGTAACGCATTACAAGTAACGTGCATTACGTAATCAGATTACTTTTTTATGTAACTAGTAAAGTAATGCATTACAAGTAACGTGCATTATGTAATCAGATTTTTTTTATGTTACGAGTAAAGTAACGCATTACAAGTAACGTGCATTATGTAATCAGATTACTTTTTATGTAACTAGTAAAGTAACGCATTACAAGTAACGTGCATTATGTAATCAGATTACTTTTTTGATGTTACGAGTAAAGTAATGCATTACAAGTAACGTGCATATGTAATCAGATTACTTTTTATGTAACTAGTAAAGTAATGCATTACAAGTAACGTGCATTATGTAATCAGATTACTTTTTTGATGTTACGAGTAAAGTAACGCATTATAAGTAACGTTCATTACGTAATCAGATTTTTTTGACGTAACTGCAAGAAAATTACGTTTTAATTAGCTGTCCATTGTAGTGACCTCTATGCATGAAAGGGTTAATAATGTTCTCAAGACGTTAGCAAAAAACTTTATTTATACATTGTTCATGGAGCTTTTTTTATAAAACGTCTAGTTGCACGTTTGTCTAACGTTTTTTAAATGTTACTAGTTTCAGAACGTTCAGAGAACATTCAAAAGTAACATTCCAATGTTTGAAGAATGACACAATGGAATGTTTTTAAAACATTTAAAAAAACTAGATTTGTTTTAATATTCTTTTGAACATTCAGAAATGAAGTTTTCGTGACTTAATTGGAATGTTCGCAAAACGTTTTTAGAACACATTTTTGTAACGCTCTGAATAATGGTGATTTATTCCTCAAATCTGCACAAATATAGTATAGCATTATAGCAAATGATTACATTACAAAGACAAACATTTGTTTTGTTTTTCTCTAGAATAACATGCATTGATGAATCGTTCATAACAAGGCCAGGAACATGACTCGAGCCAATGTTCGTGCTGATTTCATGCAGCAGTTGCACGAGGACATTACATGGCTCAATGACACAACATCTGCTCAAATGTCCCATTTGGCTTTACTGCCGCCCCACTAAACATGCTCTTCCTTCATCTATCTGTTTTCAGAGGCCAATATCTGTGCTTTCTTCTAATCTATTCCCCATCTAAACCACCAGACAAAGACGAATCCTGCATTGTTTACGGTGCATTATTATAGATTGTATTAGCAAAAGCCTAAAAAACAGATTCACAGCAGGTCGGTGTGAAATTCTTGCATTATGCGAGCAGATTATTCTCATCGCTCATCTCATGCATGTTAATGATGTATATAGGCTTGCGAGACGGAGTCTCCGTGGAGTCCTTCGTTATATAATTAACTATAATTATATGTTTAAATTTCCCATTACTCTGCCTGCGTCTTTAAGAGAAGAACATTTACTGTCACATAGCCTATTAATAATCTGCATGCATCTCATGAAACCTGGCAAGAACGTTTCAGTGTGTCATATTTCAAATGCATATTAGCATAAAAGAAAATGAAGCCTATTTTAGGATGAGTACATTTTTTGCATTATTTTCATGTCAATCAAACACATTTAACCCCAAATTCATATTATTGTAATGCAAAACAATGATATAGTGGCATCACACATAAATATTTTCCAATTTAAATAGTAGACTATTTGTTTAACTTTAATTTAAACTGATTTTACTAAAGTTTAATGAGTTTAATTCAATATAATAATGAGAATCTATAATTATGGGGAAAAAAAAAAAAACTCAAAAATGAAACATCTGGACGCATTATATTAATGATAATTTTATGTTTTATAGTCAAAATGCCAAAAAATTAAACACATTTAACCCCAAATTTGTATTACTGTAATGCAAAACAACAATAAAGTCTACTATATAAATTGGAATATATTTATAGACGATGCTACTATTTGTTATCTTTAATTTAAACTGATTTTAATAAACTAATCTTAATTCAATATAATTATGAGAATCTAATGAGAATCATCATTAAGAATAATGAAAGAAAAAACTCAAAAATAAAACATCTAGATATATTATATTAATGATAATTTTATAATATAATATAATATAATACAATATAATAATATTAGTTGAATTGTCATTAAAACAATTTCACAATGTCAAAAAATTAATGGTCCTCAAAATAGGTGTCATTTTCGAGCAAAATATATTGTATTTTATTTTTCTTGTTATTTTGTAATGATGTTAAAATAAAACATCTGGATGCATTATATTAATGATTATAATATAATATAATATATGAAAATTATGGGAAAAAAGTTAAAACCTCAAAAATGAAACATCTGGACACATTATATTAATGATAATTTTATGTTTAATAGTCAAAATGCCAAACAATTAAACACATTTAATCCCAAATTTGTATTACTGTAATGCAAAACAACAATAATTTACTACTATATAAATTGGAATATATTTATAGATGATGCTACTATTTGTTATCTATAATTTAAACTGATTTTAATAAACTAATTTTAATTTAATATAATTATGATGCATTATATTAATGATCATTTTAATAATATAATATAATAAAACATAACATAACATAATATAATATAATAATATTAGTTTAATTGTCATTAAAACTATTTTTACAATGTCAAAAAATTAATGGTCCTGAAAATAGGTGTCATTTTCCTGGAGCAAAATATAATTTATTTAATTTTTCTTGATATTTTGTGGTGATGTTAAAATAAAACATCTGGATGCATTATATTAATGATTATAATATAATATACAGTAATATAATATAATATAATATAATTTTAATTGTCATTAAAACAATTTCATAATGTCAAAAAATTAATGGTCCTCAAAATAGGTGTCCTTTTTATGATTGTTTTTATATAATTTATTTTATTTTCTTGATATTTTGTGGTGAAATATGACCTGCACATGTTTGTTTGTTTTTTTTTTCCCAGAGGTTCTCCCATCTGAAACAATCCATTTCCATATTAACAGGGAGCGCAGGTGTTGGACACTCACAGCAGACTCATCTCCCACCGCCGATCAATCTCCAGCCACGGGCTTTGATGGACTGATGATGACATTTGTTAGAAATGGAG
Organism: Coreius guichenoti; assembly: GCA_039654105.1. NCBI lineage: Eukaryota > Metazoa > Chordata > Actinopteri > Cypriniformes > Gobionidae > Coreius > Coreius guichenoti. The sequence continues at coordinate 1,299,019 of CM077175.1, read as the reverse complement.
ATCCTTCCCATGGCCGGGCGTTCAGAATGACCGCTCTCTATCTCTGTCAGCGGCTCCCGCTCTGAGGGACAGCGGCATTATGGGAAATAACTTCCATGGAGACAGATGGGCCTGGAGTTCCTCTGCGGACAGCTGCGAGGGAGCGCCATCATTTTCAATGATGAACCTGCGACGAGAGATCCATAAAATAGCCAAGATTACAGATTGCAGTGAAAAGAAGCGATCAAGGATGAATATGCACGAAAACTCCGACAGCTGAAACTTTACAGGGCTAATAAATGATGATATAATGAAAGTTCTTTAGTGTGACAGAATGACTAAGTTTGTAGCAAGCTGCACTCACTCGCTCGTTTACAGCTAATTGATATTCTCAGGCGTTTAATGAACATCATTCATCATAATAACACACTAGCAGAGAGTTTCACAATCTCAATCTCTGCGCTTCATCTGAAAGGTCACGCACTGCAGTGAAAGGTCACGTGGTCTCTTATATGTTTGTGTGAATTGGATTGGATGTGGCGGACGCAGAAGTGCAGATCTTCAGAGGGGAATAATGTGCAAAATCTGTGAGGCATTTATGTGTCATTTATGTGTATTAGCCGTTCCCTATGGGAGAGATGCAGCTGCAGACGCTTTTATATTTCCGGGTTTTTGATTCAGCATATGGTCTGATCCAGATTACAGTTTATTATGGCCAAAAGGAGACACACTATAAAACAAATCTGTGAAATTTACAGTAAAACCTGCAGCTGTTGTTGACAGAACTTGATAGCAACATTTTAGGTTTTACGGAGTGAACAATGAAAACCCATAGAAATGATATAATGTTAATATAACAACCTACTAAAGTGCTAAAATCTATAATTCACAGACACTGGAGGTAAATAGAAAGACACGAGATCATCACATGTAGCTTTTCCACAAGCTGAGATAAATACTAATATATATTCATTTTTCTTTTAAAGAATTAATACTGTTATTCATCAAGGATGCATTAAATTTATCAAAAGTGACAGTAAAGACATTTATAATGTTACAAAAGATTCTATTTCAAATAAATGGCGTTCTTTTGAACTTTCAATTCATCAAAGAATCCTGAAACATAAAATGTATCACAGTTTCCACACTAATATGAGGCTGTTTTCAACACTGGTAATAATCATAAATGTTTCTTGAGCATCAAATCATCATATGAGAATGATTTGTGAAGGATCATGTGACACTGAAGACTGGAGTAATGATGATAAATTCAGATTTGATCACAGGAATAAATTACATATAAGAGGTCATCATACTAGAAGAATATCCTGTAAGTTTCAGAACTGAAAACTTCCTTGTTAGTCGAAAAAACAGCTTTTATATTAACCAAGCCCAGAGAATGTCTCATAGGTGAAGGACCGCCTCTGCAGAAGAAGATCAACGCCTACATCATCATCACAACTTTGGCCCCGCCCACTGGAGTGTTAGTGAGATGACGAGGAGAGACGAACGGACTAAAAATAACATTACCTTCCAAAGGATCCTAATGCTAGGAATGTGCTTATTTATTTTCAACAGTGTGAATGTCTCAGTTGAGCATTATTTATGTGTATTTGCTACATTTCACTGTGGATTCTTTGGTAAATCAGTCGCAATTTTGGCGCAGGCTTTGCAAACAGACTTTTACGATATGGACTCGACAGTAATGCCACAACATGTAAGTAACCGTGTTAATTCTAATGCCTGATCTGAGACCAGTGATTTCTGATATGATTCATGTACAGTCAGATGTTTTTTGTCTGTGTGTCAGTAAATCAAACCAGTGACTAAACGCTCAACTTCACATTGTTTCTCTTAGTAGGATGAAAATAATCTGCTATTTAAACTGTAAAAAACCTCCTGTTATAATCAACGAATCTCTTATTTACATTGTGTTTGCACTGTTAGTTATGATGAAAGCATTCATTAGTGTGCAGAAATCACAAGATCACTGCATTCATGCGCTCAACATGTCTGTGATCGGCTACAATGCTCATCACTGCAACCTTTCATGCCACCATCTAAATATAATGCTATAATTAACACTTTTCACGATTAGTTAACCTTGAGAGCTGTAATAGTAAAAACGTGCTAAAAGTTTTTGACAGAGTTACACATGTAATACTTATTTCATATGCAAAGATGTAAGCCAATCACAGCAGTGGGCGTTTACACTGAGTATCACAGCAGCCAATCACAGCAGTGGGCGTTTACACTGAAGTCTCACAGCAGCCAATCACAGCAGTGGGCGTTTACACTGAACTCTCACAGCAGCCAATCACAGCAGTGGGCGTTTACACTGAAGTCTCACAGCAGCCAATCACAGCAGTGGGCGTTTACACTGAAGTCTCACAGCAGCCAATCACAGCAGTGGGCGTTTACACTGAAGTCTCACAGCAGCCAATCACAGCAGTGGGCGTTTACACTGAAGTCTCACAGCAGCCAATCACAGCAGTGGGCGTTTACACTGAGTATCACAGCAGCCAATCACAGCAGTGGGTGTTTACACTGAAGTCTCACAGCAGCCAATCACAGCAGTGGGCGTTTACACTGAAGTCTCACAGCAGACACGCCCCTTCAAACAGAGCGTTCAAATCAGAGGTTAAAATCAGGGTAAGAAAAATGCCTTTTATTTCTAAACTATGACAACTTTTGATGTAAAAATCATACTAACATTATAAGTGCACCCCAGGAAACATTATAAAACAATAAAACAATACAGTTCATGACCCCTTTAAATTTAAAGGGTACAAGCGACCCTGATCAGAACTGAAATGTCAAATTCGGTGTGTTTCTGTTCACACTATCAACCAAAAACAGATCAATCACAGAGGTTTAGTGTGAATGCAATCAATTTCTGATGGATAAAATCAAGTCCTTCCCTACATTCCTTTTTACTGGTTATGTTTTACTAATAAATCAGATTACAGAAGTCAAAAGGGCTGCAAATGTCAGAATATGTTGACTTTATAGTGTGAGTTCAGTTCACTGGTTTGTTCTCAGAACTTTGACTAACGTTCAGACAAGGTTCTCTCACCTTTTTTAAACGTTACTAGTTTCAGAATATTCAGAGAACATTCGAAAGGAACATTCCCATGTTTGCAAAATTATACAATGGAATGTTTCCTTAGAGTTTGCATAACCAAGAAAAAACATACAGAGAACATTCATTTTCATAACTTCATGGGAACGTACTTAGAACAAATTTTCATTAGTAGGGAAATACCCTGAAATATTAATAAGTATTCTTTCCTATTGATCTATCCCAAAGTTCCATTTCTAATGCTAGCAAAAGGCACGATCCATTTCTCTGTTTCATTTCTATCTATTCTATGACTCTATTCCTGCCCTTCACTGAACGACACAGATATAGAGAAAAATGGGACGGTGTCATGAGGCTGAAATGGAGGAGATTAATCCTTCTTTTCCCCCTCCATCATCTTTCAGCCCTCCATTTATCCCTTCATCCACTGCGAGCAGGTGAAAGTCGTGCCAAGGACAGGCGGCCGCTCAGCGGAGGTGAGAGATCGGAGGACGGCGCCGCTGAGATCGAGACCGTAATAACCGCTTGATCCCGTCGCTCTGAGAAAAACAAACAGCTGAATGATAGAGGGATGAAACGGTTGGATGGATAAAAAGGTTCATGTTGAATTACCCTGCTCTTTTCTCTGAGGGAGAGTGTCTGTGGGACCATGAGCTCTTCTGCAAAGACAGTGAAGAGATGATGTGCATTTATTCTAGAACAGACTGAAACCATCAGTCATTTGATTTGGGAACTGAAAAATTATTTACAAAAAGAAGATTGCTGTTCATTTTGTAGAAGCTGATGTGATGATAAGGTGTTTCTCATCGGATGGTGTTAATATTTGATTTAATTATTATTTTTGCTTGTTATAATCATAAAGACAAATGGAATGAAAAATGCCTATGTTTGAACAATTTAAAACATGTTTGCAAACATTAGGCTATCTACAAGTAAAAAATCTACAGTGAAAAAAATTGATGTAGGATTTACTGTGAAAATTTTCACTCAGAAATTGCTAGTAAATGTCACAAATAATTACAAAGAAATGGCAAGTAACACATTGAATTAAACGTGAAATTTTGAAGTAGAGTCAAAAATAGTATTTTCTAGTAAAATGTACTCCAATAATTTTTGTTTTATTTACAGCTTCAAAATATTTTTTTTTTCAGTGTATTAAAATAGTTTAATATGTAAAATGTTTGTTTTTTTCTGCATTTTTATCATTTCCCCCCTTTTTATATACCCCTGACATGTTTGGTTATGTACTTACTAACCAACCGACCAACCAACCAACCAACTAAACAACCAACCAACTGACCGACCAACCAACTAACCAACTATCCGACTGACCAACCAACCAAACAACCAGCCAACTAAGCAACCAACCATCTAACTAAACGACCGACCAACCAACCAACTAACCAACTATCCGACTGACCGACCAACCAACCAACCAACCAACCAACCATCTAACTGAATGACCGACCAACCAACCATCTGACTAACCAACCAACCAACCAACCATCTAACTAAATGACCAACCAACCAACCAACTGACCAACCATTTAACTAAACGACCGACCAACCAACCAACTTACCGACCAGCCATCTGACTAACCAACCAACCAACCAAACAAACAACCAACCAACCATCTAACTAAACGACCAACCAACCAACCAAACAAACAACCAACCAACCATCTAACTAAACCAACCAACCAAACAAACAAACAACCAACCAACCATCTAACTAAATGACCGACCAACCAACCAACCATCTGACTAACCAACCAACCAACCAACCATCTAACTAAACGACCGACCAACCAACCAACTGACCGACCAACCGACCGACCGACCGACCAACTAACTAACTAACCAGAATTGATTTTTCATTATCATGTTTTTAGACATGCACTAGGGCTGAATGACATACTGGATATTCATATATTCATATAAACATATGCCTAAAAAAATAACTTTTTGCCACACCTGCCAATGGCCGGTGACTTAAGAATTTAAGAGAATTAACCATAAATATTTGTTTACTGTCCATGAAACTGTTTTTGCAAAAACAGCCAGTTATGACAGCAAAATTTTATATTCCAGTGAAAATTCATAATTCTCTATTCCAATTACTATACCACCGCTAAAACTACTAGCAACTACAAACCCGATTCCAAAAAAGTTGGGACACTGTACAAATTGTGAATAAAAAAGGAATGCAATAATTTACAAATCTCAAAAACTTATATTTTATTCACAATAGGATATAGATAACATATCAAATGTTGAAAGTGAGACATTTTGAAATGTCATGCCAAATATTGGCTCATTTTGGATTTCATGAGAGCTACACATTCCAAAAAAGTTGGGACAGGTAGCAATAAGAGGCCGGAAAAGTTAAATGTACATATAAGGAACAGCTGGAGGACCAATTTGCAACTTATTAGGTCAATTGGCAACATGATTGGGTATAAAAAGAGCCTCTCAGAGTGGCAGTGTCTCTCAGAAGTCAAGATGGGCAGAGGATCACCAATTCCCCCAATGCTGCGGCGAAAAATAGTGGAGCAATATCAGAAAGGAGTTTCTCAGAGAAAAATTGCAAAGAGTTTGAAGTTATCATCATCTACAGTGCATAATATCATCCAAAGATTCAGAGAATCTGGAACAATCTCTGTGCGTAAGGGTCAAGGCCGGAAAACCATACTGGATGCCCGTGATCTTCGGGCCCTTAGACGGCACTGCATCACATACAGGAATGCTACTGTAATGGAAATCACAACATGGGCTCAGGAATACTTCCAGAAAACATTGTCGGTGAACACAATCCACCGTGCCATTCGCCGTTGCCGGCTAAAACTCTATAGGTCAAAAAAGAAGCCATATCTAAACATGATCCAGAAGCGCAGGCGTTTTCTCTGGGCCAAGGCTCATTTAAAATGGACTGTGGCAAAGTGGAAAACTGTTCTGTGGTCAGACGAATCAAAATTTGAAGTTCTTTTTGGAAAACTGGGACGCCATGTCATCCGGACTAAAGAGGACAAGGACAACCCAAGTTGTCATCAGCGCTCAGTTCAGAAGCCTGCATCTCTGATGGTATGGGGTTGCATGAGTGTGTGTGTGCCATGGGCAGCTTACACATCTGGAAAGGCACCATCAATGCTGAAAGGTATATCCAAGTTCTAGAACAACATATGCTCCCATCCAGACGTCGTCTCTTTCAGGGAAGACCTTGCATTTTCCAACATGACAATGCCAGACCACATACTGCATCAATTACAACATCATGGCTGCGTAGAAGAAGGATCCGGGTACTGAAATGGCCAGCCTGCAGTCCAGATCTTTCACCCATAGAAAACATTTGGCGCATCATAAAGAGGAAGATGTGACAAAGAAGACCTAAGACAGTTGAGCAACTAGAAGCCTGTATTAGACAAGAATGGGACAACATTCCTATTCCTAAACTTGAGCAACTTGTCTCCTCAGTCCCCAGACGTTTGCAGACTGTTATAAAAAGAAGAGGGGATGCCACACAGTGGTAAACATGGCCTTGTCCCAACTTTTTTGAGATGTGTTGATGCCATGAAATTTAAAATCAACTTATTTTTCCCTTAAAATGATACATTTTCTCAGTTTAAACATTTGATATGTCATCTATGTTGTATTCTGAATAAAATATTGAAATTTGAAACTTCCACATCATTGCATTCTGTTTTTATTCACAATTTGTACAGTGTCCCAACTTTTTTGGAATCGGGTTTGTAATATAAATTTAAAACATTATTAAAGACAACTTGTCAAATTACAAGCAATAGCACAAATAAATACAATAGAACAATGATAGAAATTAAATAAATTGACTTTCAGGTAGATCAGGTAAAGAAATCAAATGTAAAATAACACTGCTTAGTCTTTATTGTATAAATAAAACTGATTAATCCTTATTAAAGTTAAAAAAGTTATTCAGTCAAGAGCAGTGTGTTTGATTAACATTAAAACCACAGACTGCAGCAGGAATATTAGGCTGCTGTCACTTTAAGAGCAAATGCACGGATCCAATATAATGATACATTCAGTACACATGCGTTTTCTTTCTCAACTGTTTACATTCGTTTAAAATATAATGACTATGTTTACTAGGATACTCGCCGAGATGTGAATTTTTTGACATAATTTTGTGTGAATTTGTCCATTCAAGCACAAGAAGATGTGAAAGAGAGCTTAATTCAGTATCCGTGTATTCGTTTCAGTATTCATTTTGACACCATTTCAGATACTCGACAACGCTGATTTTTACTCGTATTTGGAGCTTGGCAAGTGTTAATTTTAGGCCCTATACAAATATATTCATGTATTTCTAATGATTTCTCAGGTGAAATAAAGCATTCATTTTAAAGTGCTTTTTTATGTGGCCATAAAGAGGCTAGTGTCAGAATTTAGCTATAGCATTTTAACATTTTATTCTTGTTTAGCACTATATAGTATATTTATACTGTGCACATTATGTAATTTATTCTATAATACCTAGACGACCTGCTATTTTTGCCAAAATGTGCTGTATATAAAAGAGCACACACACGTAATTCACTGCATTCAATTATGCAACATCCTCAAGTTGACCTTCTGTCTCTGGAAATGCTATCAGCAATATATGAATATTGTAAAAAGGTAAAATGGTATTAATAAATGATTTGTTTTAACTATATCAACAAGTACTAACACAGACACACACACACACACAGGCAAATGTAGAGGAAAAACTATGCCCTCTAATCACAATGTCATGCACTAATGGATGATCATCACACACACACACACACATTTGGCAGAAACTCACTGGACTCATTCTCGTCTGTAATCATCACCTCACGCTCTCGGGCTCGATTAATAAACCACACTGCTACAAATGTGGTCCAATAATTCGATTTTTACAAAATGTAAGGTAAAAAATGAACAATATAGAGAGAAAATCTAAGGGAGCGAGAGCTTTACTGTGACTGTGCTCCATTTCTGCTGCTTTTGAAGCTGCAAAAGAAACAAGAGCGTGTCAGAGGAGAATGGGGTCATTTTCAGAGATAACGGTTTCTTTGATAAAAGCCCCACATTCCTCAAAACCACCTCGACTGTGTTTCAATCAGGTCCTGAAACCAGATATTGGAGTACAGAACCAGTTCCTGGCCATCCGTTCATTCATTTGTTAAGTAACCGTGTAATTTTCAGAACAATGTACAATTGGTGGGTCATTTTCACACAATAAAAGCCTTCAGGATGAAGCAAGAGCTCTGCTTTACATTCAGGATAATGAATGATTTACTGTACATGGACAAATGGCAGGAGGAGTATGACGGAGGAGAGGGACGCACAGTCGTAAAGAAGTGCCTGTGCGTAAAGAAGGCGGCATCGAACCTTCTTCGATTTCACCTGAAGTATATCATAAACTCGTGAGGCTTCGAGAGCACAAAGCATTATACGTTTATGAATCTGATGAGATTGTGCCAATAGATTACTCAACATTTATGGGATGGAAACTATAGTTAAAACCCAAAAATCATATAGTGAATCAATTGTAGATGCAATAATATAAACTAGAAAAAACTAACCCTTACACATCTGATCATGTAAATACAGTCAGAATTAAACAGTTCTTCAAAGCGGATGTACATAATAACACTAAATAATGCACACACACTATATACACACACCGATCAGGCATAACATTATGAAGTGAATAACACTGATGATCTCTTCATCACGGCTCCTGTTAGTGGGTGGGCTATATTAAGCAGAAAGTGAACATTTTGATGTGTTAGAAGCAGGAAAAATGGGCAAGCGTAAGGATTTGAGCGAGTTTGACAAGGGCCAAATTGTGATGGCTAGACGACTGGGTCAGAGCATCTCCAAAACTGCAGCTCTTGTGGGGTGTTCCCGGTCTGCAGTGGTCAGTATCTATCAAAAGTGCTCCAAGGAAGGAACAGTGGTGAACCGGCGACAGGGTCATGGGCGGCCAAGGCTCATTGATGCACGTGGGGAGCGAAGGCTGGCCCGTGTGGTCCGATCAAACAGACGAGCTACTGGAGCTTAAATTGCTCAAGAAGTTAATGCTGGTTCTGATAGAAAGGTGTCAGAATACACAGTGCATCGCAGTTTGTTGCGTATGGGGCGGCATAGCCGCAGACCAGTCAGGGTGCCCATGCTGACCCCTGTCCACCGCAGAAAGCACCAACAGTGGCACGTGAGCATCAGAACTGGACCACGGAGCAATGGAAGAAGGTGGCCTGGTCTGACGAATCACGTTTTCTTTTACATCACGTGGATGGCCGGGTGCGTGTGCGTGGCTTACCTGGGGAACACATGGCACCAGGATGCACTATGGGAAGAAGGCAAGCCGGCGGAGGCAGTGTGATGCTTTGGGCAATGTTCTGCTGGGAAACCTTGGGTCCTGCCATCCATGTGGATGTTACTTTGGTACCACCAAAGTACACGTACCACCTACCTAAGCATTGTTGCAGACCATGTACACCCTTTCATGGAAACGGTATTCCCTGGTGGCTGTGGCTCTTTCAGCAGGACAATGCTCCTGCCACAAAGCAAAAATGGTTCAGGAATGGTTTGAGGAGCACAACAATGAGTTTGAGGTGTTGACTTGGCCTCCAAATTCCCCAGATCTCAATCCAGTCGAGCATCTGTGGGATGTGCTGAACAAACAAGTCCGATCCATGGAGGCCCCACCTCGCAACTTACAGGACTTAAAGGATCTGCTGCTAACATCTTGGTGCCAGATACCACAGCACACCTTCAGGGGTCTAGTGGAGTCCATGCCTCGACGGGTCAGGGCTGTTTTGGGGGGGATTGATTGGATGTGATTAATCACGATTAATCGAGTTGATAGCCCTAATATATGTATATATTTATTAATTTGATTTAATTTATTTATAAAGCCCTATAAATAAATATACTGTATATAATTTTCTTTTAATTATTAATTAAACAAATGTTTTATAATTTATTGTAAATATGCATAAAATAAAAAAACCCTGAGCTGATGGAATAGTTTTGTAGTCAAAGACGGACAGAATTTCCCTCGACAGTCTCATGTGTTTCAGCACACGTCTGTTGTAGGCGTGTCGAAGTGAAAATGACTCTGTTTCACCTTCACAAAAAAAAAAAAAAAAAATAAATGAAAATGGACTGAACACAATTCGAATGTGACGGTACACAAGGAATCTCCCACGAGGAGCGTTTGCGTTTGTCCTTCATATAAACAAACCAGAACGCACGCCGTCCCGCATTAACACTCGACACTAGCAGAGCGACATTCTCTCTGACAGACAGTCGGCCGAACAAACCGCACATCACGTCTGACTAAAAGATGTCAGAGAAAAGCCCAGAGGACGCGGATTGAGTCATAAAGGCCAGAAATAGCAGTGTACAGATACTGAGAAACACGATCCTAAACGACAACAAATCTGCACTCCACTCCAGAATCTCCAGTAAGAGGCCGTCAATCCAGATTAAGACCTCTGAATGTTCGAGCAATGTAAATCAGCACATAAAAAACACATCTCTCACAAACACACACACACACACACGTTCATCGGTGGCTCTTAAAGCAGATCCGACGCTCTCTGTGTGCCTGCGAGAGGGAGATAAAGAAGTGTGTGATTGGCTATTTGTCAGAGCGCGTGTGTTTATTATTGCCAATTGGTGATTAATCACGGCGGGCGACGGATCTGAGCGGGTGAAGCCTGGCAGGAACGAGGAGGAGAGATAGAGAGAATACAGACAGAGAGGAGGAACACATTATTACTGAGAGACACAGACAGAAGCGCAGGAGGCCATTAGAAGCAGACAGACAGGAGACAGAGAGACAGGCTTCTCCGTGTCATATTTCAGTGAGAATACCACAATTTTTCAGACATGTAGGTCATTTTTATTTTTAAAGGGGACCTATTATGCCCCATTTTACAAGATGTAATGTAAGTCTCAGGTGTCCCCAGAATGTGTGTGAAGTTTCATCTCAAAGATCATTTATTATACCAATGTTTGAGTGGAAGGAAAAACATGCTGTTTTCGTGCATGTGTCTTTAAATGCAAATGAGCTGCTGCTTCCCGCCCCTTTTTCCAGAAGTGGGCTGTGCCTTTACAGCTTGTGCCTCAGATACTCTGTCACAAACTACAACATCTGGTTTTGATGATCATCTCACAGTTCTTCATCATCAGGAAAGTTTATGATCTGCATGCGTTTTAAAGCCATATCAGACGGAGCGTCCCGTGAGTATCAAACTAAGTTCTCTTTCACGTCTTCTTGCGCTTAAGCTGACAAAAACACACAAGGTTATGTCAAAAACACACAAAGTTCACATAAACAAGCTATATAAAAAACGTTAAATGAATGTCTAACTGAAAATGTTTCAGAAATAAAACATTCCATGAATGATGTATAAATAACGTTTTTGTTCTAACGTTTTGAGACCAGATAACTTTGAACGAACATTCTATTGACGTTACTGGAAGAACGTGTTCATAACGTTGAGAGAACATTGCCAGAACATTCCCTGTTAGCTGGGCATTCCTGAGGAGAAACAACTGAGATCTCATTTGTGATAAAGAGCAACAATCTGTGAATTTGAGAAAAAATAGATTTGTGATTATTCTTGCCTATAGCACACACACATTCAGTCCACATCAGCAGGAGTTTCGCCCTCGTGATGTGTTGAAAGCGAGTCGGTTAGCTGGTCAATCCTCCATCAGGTGTTTGATCTGAGCTCAGATACTGATGGGATTTCACATCACAATCACTCCAACGGAGAGAAAGAGAGATGCTTTATCTCAAGGAACACACACACACACACACACACACAGAGGATCGATTACACAAACACACAGTGTCGACAAACATAAGCTGTGTGCATGTGTGGCCGCCCGTCTGATGCTGAAGAAGCCGGAGGAAGTGAAGTGAAGTCTATCTAGTGCAGAAACACACGGCGGACTCATTCACGAGACGAAGACCATCCTGGAACAAACAGGACATTTCACAGAATTAAACATAGCGACTGACAAACTTACAGACAGAAACACACAGACACACTACCATTCAAAAGTTTGGGGCTGGTAGTTTTTGAAAGTCTCTTCTGCTCATCAAGGCTGCGTTTATTTGATCAAAAATACAGTAAAAACCGCAATATTATTACAGTTTAAAATAACTGTTTTCTGTGTGAATGTATTGTAAAATGTAATTTATAATTGTGACCAGAGCTACATTTTTGTGCAAACTGTGATACATTTTGTTTTTCAGGATTCTTTGATGAATAGAAAGTTCAAAAGAACAGCATTTATTAGAAATAGAATCTTTTGTTACATTATAAATGTCTTTACTGTCACTTCTGATCAATTTAATGCATCCTTGATAAATAATAGTATTAATTACTTTAAAAAATGTGTGTGTGAGTGTGTGTGTGAGTGAGTGAGTGTGTGAGTGAGTGAGTGAGTGAGTGTGTGTGTGTGAGTGAGAGAGAGTGTGTGTGAGTGTGTGTGTGAGTGAGTGTGTGAGTGTGTGTGTGAGTGAGTGAGAAAGAGTGTGTGTGAGTGTGTGAGTGAGTGTGTGTGTGAGTGAGTGAGTGAGTGAGTGTGTGTGATTGAGTGTGTGTGTGTGAGTGAGTGTGTGTGTGAGTGAGTGAGTATGTGTGAGTGAGAGAGAGTGTGTGTGTGTGTGAGTGTGTGTGTGAGTGAGAGTGTGCGAGTGAGTGACTGAGTGTGTGAGTGACTGAGTGTGTGTGAGTGAGTGTGTGTGTGTGTGAGTGAGTGTGTGTGTGTGTGTGAGTGAGTGTGTGAGTGTGTGTGAGTGAGTGAGTGTGTGAGTGAGTGAGTGAGTGTGTGTGTGAGTGAGAGAGAGCGTGTGTGTGAGTGTGTGTGTGAGTGAGAGTGTGTGAGTGAGTGTGTGTGTGAGTGAGTGAGTGAGTGTGTGTGTGAGTGAGTGTGTGTGTGTGAGTGTGTGTGTGAGTGTGTGTGTGAGTGTGTGTGTGAGTGTGTGTGTGAGTGAGAGTGTGTGAGTGAGTGACTGAGTGTGTGAGTGACTGAGTGTGTGTGTGAGTGAGTGTGTGTGTGAGTGAGTGTGTGTGTGTGAGTGAGTGTGTGTGTGAGTGAGTGTGTGTGAGTGAGTGAGTGTCTGAGTGTGTGAGTGAGTGTGTGAGTGAGTGAGTGAGTGTGTGTGTGTGTGAGTGAGTGAGTGAGTGTGTGTGTGTGAGTGAGTGTGTGTGAGTGTGTGTGTGTGTGTGTGTGAGTGAGTGAGTGAGTGACTGAGTGTGTGAGTGAGTGAGTGAGTGAGTGAGTGAGTGGGTGAGTGTGTGAGTGTGTGTGAGTGAGTGTGTGTGAGTGAGTGAGTGTCTGAGTGTGTGAGTGAGTGTGTGTGTGTGTGTGTGAGTGAGTATGTGAGTGAGTGTGTGAGTGTGAGTGAGTGAGTGTGTGTGTGAGTGAGCGAGTAAGTGAGTGGGTGAGTGTGTAAATGAGTGAGTGTGTGAGTGTGTGTGTGTGTGTGTGAGTGAGTGAGTGTGTGTGTGTGTGTGTGTGTGTGTGCTTGCGTTATCTCATGAAAACAAGAAAAATACCTATCATGCATCTGAATAACACACAGTCAGCATTAATATTTGCATTAAATATACCGTTATTGCACCTCTTACCTACTCTATAAAATAAAATGCACTGAATATGTTCCATAAACTATTTTAGACAGAGTTTCTTTGTACAGAATGACGCCGCGAGCACTGCACGGGTGCATGAGTTGTGTCTGAACAGTTGGACTGATAGAAATTAATTCTGCTCATCAAGAAGAAAAATTAGAGGGAACATTTCCACATAATCCAAAACACGAGCTAATGACAGAGAGATACGAACGGTTTTATTAAAAGATCTCAAGCTGGTAATCGCCTCAGTTACTGGAGCGCAGCCACACATCTGCTTCATCTGGGGTTTGAGGATCTTCACACTGGAAAAGAGAGATATTGTCATTATCTGAGCTGGTGTTAGTGAAGAAAAAGTCATTTCCTTCACAGAAGTGTGTGCTATACATGCAGTCGTCTCATTACATCAGCGTCTGTCCTGCTGCTTCTGTCTCTGAGCTTCTCCTGTGCTGTTCTCGTCTCTGTGGCATATACTATACACTTCTGAGGTATGATTATTGTGCACAGCATGAGGATATATGCAGGGATATCCAGATGACTTACTACATCTGCCAACAATAAAGCATATTCCACTGGATACTGTATCCCACAATGCAATGCACTCAACCTGATCTTCCATTTTCAATATAATAAATAAACCAGAAGTGATGTCAGCCCTGAATCATGGAGATGTTTCAGAAGTTACTACTAAAGCTTAGCTATTTTACACAAAAATTGTGTAAAAAACTAAATCTTTTAACTATTATCATTTTAGTTCATTGAAATAATGCTGAAATGAATTAAAATATAAATGTTAGATGAAAAACTAAATTAAAATTTGAAAATTCAAAGTGCTAAAAATACTAAAACCTAAATAAACCTAAATAAATATTTAAATAAAATAAAAAATGACAACAGCACATCATAAAATTACTGAAACTAAAATAAGTTAGCTCAAGTTGAAGTGCTATAAATACTAACATATAAATAAAAATACATCTAAATAGAAATATTACAAAACTAATACAAATGATAAAAGCACAAAATAACTGAAACTTAAAATAAAATAGTTCAAGCTGAAGTGCTAAAAATACTAAAAACTGAAACAGAAAAATTAAAGCTAAATAATAATATTTAAAAAACTAATAAAAATTATAAAAACACACAAATTACTGAAACTTAATCTAAAATAAAGTTAGTTCAAGTTGAAGTGCTTAAAACTGAAGCATAAATAAAGCTAAATAAATATTTAAAAAATAATAAAAATGACAAACTTACTGAAATTTTAACTAAATTTAAAATGAAAAAATATAACAAAAATAAAAGGCAATTTAAAATATGAATAACTATACTAGAAAAGCATATAAATAATACTAAAATAATGCTGCATGTATTAAAACTAAGCTGTAAATCAAAACGGTCCAATCTGAAAATATCATATATACACATGCACAAGACTTCACAGCACATCTCACGACATAAAGCATGTGAAACACATTATATACAGCATATAGTGCACAGTGTTGAGTATGCTAGTCTCTCTCTCTCGGACGCCTCTGACTGTTGATTGCAGATAATTACACCTCTCTGAAAGCAGCTTTTCAAATGCAGCCGCAGCGACGCATTTTTGCAGCCTGTCATTTCAGAGCCGTGTTGATATGACAGTCTTTTCATGCAGCTCACAGAACAAGCCCTTAACGTCTGTTTGAGCGTCGGCGTGTCGGCTGTGAATGCGCTCAAGGCCGTTGCATTCGTTCGTGTGAAACAACAGCTGCACTCGTCGGGTCGGGTCGAGTCGGCATGCTGAAAGTGTGCGGTCGGCTTATAAAGATTCAGATCGCAGCACCACAGAGGGTCATGGATAAACGTGCAGATGCTTTACAGTATGAGAGCTGATGTAAAGGATTCGAAACGGGGCCGAGACTAGAGATTATGGCTCCGTCCCAATTGAAGGGGACAGAGTCGTTTGTCATTATAAGGCCCAGAAGGGGGCGAGTGTCAACGTAATGCATCATGATGTCCCGATGCACACTTGACTACTACCCAGTGGGATAATGTCACTATGTGTAAGCATCATAATCTCCTGATGAGAAGCTTGTTATGTTTGTGTGGCAAAATTAGGGGCCAAGCACCAAATGTGCGTAGGTACCCAATTTTATCGTTAGTGTTCCTATCATAGACCGTAAAAAATATGGATGACGCTTCTTCACTGCCTTCCACTGAAGAAAAGTGAAGCCGCCAACGTCTGAATATGGCGCTGACATCTTGCGCAGATTTGGGACCGAGTCTAGCCCGCCCACACTCTCGCAGATGCAGAACAATTCTGGTGTGAAATAAACAGTTATGGAAATGTAGAAATTAAAGCTAAAACTCCAATCTCCTCCAGAAAATCCCCAAAAAAGTCTGTTAGTGCCTCAGTGACAACTTCACTCAGAGAAGCCGTCAATCTCAGCTGTCAATCATGACATCACAGGAAAGTTATGAAATTTGGCACACAGATAGAGGACCGTGTGAACTGTCACCATAGCAAATTTGGAGTCTCTAACTCAATCGCTCTAGCGTCAACAACTGTCCAAATTTGCACTCATATTTATGCTAATAACTTTCAAATTGTTCCATGGCTCAAGACGTTTAGATTTTTCCGAAAAACCTACTTTTTGGAACTCCTCCCAGATTGTTGCTCCGATTTTCATGAAAATGTAAGCAGATCATCTTCAGTCCATGCCGACAAAAAGTTATGGAATTCAAGTTGATTTGTTAAACTGTTTATTCGTTTCACGCAAACGTATGACGCCAAAATAGACGTGAGGCTATATCTCCGCAACGCTTTAGCGTATCTTGACCAAACTTGGTTTGTGTTATGACAACCATGACCTGAGGATACCTGCACAGTTTCGGCACAGTGCCACCTAGTGGTCAGGAGATATGAAAAATGTATATTTTTGCTTATAACTGCAAAATTTGTAGAAATCACAAAACTGGTCTCTTTAGATTCGTTTGAACGATACCCAACATTTCCATATCGGCCATTTTGGGCATTGGCCACTTAAAATCTGGTCGTAAAATACTTATGAACGCATTGGCATATTGTTACGAAACTTGGTATGTGTCTTCAGCACCATGCCCTGAAGGTACTTAAAATGTTTTGGGGCAAAGTTATAATGAAATTTCCAAAAATGCTAATTTCAAACATGTTGAATATATATTTTTCCTATAGATATTTGGTGTTGGCTTGGTGTTTGCCAAATTTGGTGTTATTACCAGAGATTTTAAGGTATGGTTGCTGATTTTGTTTTGGAACCATCAGAAAACTTGAACTCGATTTTTCTCAAATTTAACTTTGCTGACTCTATCGACTTCAAACATCATTTTGAAGGGTTTTTAATAGAGAATATGAAATAACAAAAACTCTTTTTTGAAAATTAGCTCATTGCGACTCATTTTGCCAGCACGGGTCACATATGTCTTTAATTGCTCATTGTTGCAGTTGCTCTGATGCTCCCAGCCGTGCTGGCTTGACTTACCATGCCTTCTTTGTGCTTGGCCCCTTAATCGCTGCTTGCAGCTATATTTATAATTTTTTATTTTGGCAGCATCGAAGTCAATCCCAGAATCCATTGTCAAAGTAAAAACAGACTAATCTACTCAATATTTGTGCATGAGTATCGTGGCATGAGTTTAACAATATGACAATGCCAAACCCCAGCAAACAGGGAACGATCTGCCCATGGCCGTAGCCAGCTATGATATTTTTCCGAGGTGTATATAATAAAGGTTGTGAAATAATTGCCTAATATAGTATTAACTCTACTTTAGTGCTGCAAGGATATTGCACAGCACCAAGATCTTCTCATCTGAGCTGCCTCATTGGTCTGTCACCGCTCGTCAATGTCAAAATATTTGAGATGACCAATCAAATTAAAGTAGGTGGGCTTTATGTTCACAGAAACTGCTGAGCGCGATTCCGCGCGACGCTTCAGTAAACGGAGCGAGATGCAAGTAGCTAAACTAAACATTTTGTATTTGACAGCTGTTTTAAGATAGAAATGTTAAACAACCGACAAAAATAATCAGGCAAACTAATACAATTGTCTAATTTCTAATTAACGAAGCCAATTTCATCAGATTAGGCATCAGATAATGAATGTGTACATATTGTGAATGGATTTAATAAACTTATTTCCCTAGCGTTCGTGGCCTTCAGTGAATTAACTCGTCTAAGAAAATGCTTAATAAAATATATACAAACCCGATTCCAAAAAAGTTGGGACACTGTACAAATTGTGAATAAAAAAGGAATGCAATAATTTACAAATCTCATAAACTTATATTTTATTCACAATAGAATATAGATAACATATCAAATGTTGAAAGTGAGACATTTTGAAATGTCATGCCAAATATTGGCTCATTTTGGATTTCATGAGAGCTACACATTCCAAAAAAGTTGGGACAGGTAGCAATAAGAGGCCGGAAAAGTTAAATGTACATATAAGGAACAGCTGGAGGACCAATTTGCAACTTATTAGGTCAATTGGCAACATGATTGGGTATAAAAAGAGCCTCTCAGAGTGGCAGTGTCTCTCAGAAGTCAAGATGGGCAGAGGATCACCAATTCCCCCAATGCTGCGGCGAAAAATAGTGGAGCAATATCAGAAAGGAGTTTCTCAGAGAAAAACTGCAAAGAGTTTGAAGTTATCATCATCTACAGTGCATAATATCATCCAAAGATTCAGAGAATCTGGAACAATCTCTGTGCGTAAGGGTCAAGGCCGGAAAACCATACTGGATGCCCGTGATCTTCGGGCCCTTAGACGGCACTGCATCACATACAGGAATGCTACTGTAATGGAAATCACAACATGGGCTCAGGAATACTTCCAGAAAACATTGTCGGTGAACACAATCCACCGTGCCATTCGCCGTTGCCGGCTAAAACTCTATAGGTCAAAAAAGAAGCCATATCTAAACATGATCCAGAAGCGCAGGCGTTTTCTCTGGGCCAAGGCTCATTTAAAATGGACTGTGGCAAAGTGGAAAACTGTTCTGTGGTCAGACCAATCAAAATTTGAAGTTCTTTTTGGAAAACTGGGACGGCATGTCATCCGGACTAAAGAGGACAAGGACAACCCAAGTTGTTATCAGCGCTCGGTTCAGAAGCCTGCATCTCTGATGGTATGGGGTTGCATGAGTGCGTGTGGCATGGGCAGCTTACACATCTGGAAAGGCACCATCAATGCTGAAAGGTATATCCAAGTTCTAGAACAACATATGCTCCCATCCAGACGTCGTCTCTTTCAGGGAAGACCTTGCATTTTCCAACATGACAATGCCAGACCACATACTGCATCAATTACAACATCATGGCTGCGTAGAAGAAGGATCCGGGTACTGAAATGGCCAGCCTGCAGTCCAGATCTTTCACCCATAGAAAACATTTGGCGCATCATAAAGAGGAAGATGCGACAAAGAAGACCTAAGACAGTTGAGCAACTAGAAGCCTGTATTAGACAAGAATGGGACAACATTCCTATTCCTAAACTTGAGCAACTTGTCTCCTCAGTCCCCAGACGTTTGCAGACTGTTATAAAAAGAAGAGGGGATGCCACACAGTGGGAAACATGGCCTTGTCCCAACTTTTTTGAGATGTGTTGATGCCATGAAATTTAAAATCAACTTATTTTTCCCTTAAAATGATACATTTTCTCAGTTTAAACATTTGATATGTCATCTATGTTGTATTCTGAATAAAATATTGAAATTTGAAACTTCCACATCATTGCATTCTGTTTTTATTCACAATTTGTACAGTGTCCCAACTTTTTTGGAATCGGGTTTGTAGACTAAATATCAGTTGACCGTATGTTTACTTTCTTCACTGACAGACGAAAATGAAAAGACTATCAGTCAGAGCTCAGCTTCTGGAGGGGAAGAGACAGAGCAAGAGAAGGAGACTGAGAGAAAAAGAAAGAGTGATGGAGATGAGGAGAGAGCAGGTATGACAAATAATCTACTGCCCACTAACATGGTTTTGAAAGCTATTTCTTATTCATTTTTTTGGGCCTTCAAACATCTTAAAGGATTAGTTCACTTCAAAATGAAAATGATAATTTTCTCGCCCCCATCTCATCCAAGGTGTTCGTGTCTTTCTTTCTTCAGTCGAAAAGAAATTAAGTTTTTTGAGGAAAACATTCCAGGATTTTTCTCCACATAATGGACTTCAATGGCAACCAACGGTTGAAGGTCCAAATCAATGCAGTTTCAGAGGAAGGGCTTCAGAGGCTCTGCACGATCCCAGACGAGGAATAGGGTCTTATCTAGACAAACCATCGGACATTTTCAAAACAAATAAAAATGTATATACTTTTTAACCTCAAATGCGCGACTTCAATGTTGTTCTTCTTCACGCCGTATGACGTCATCACGTCGGAAAGGTCACACGTGACGGTGGAAGTACCGACCCAGTGCCGAAAAACTCCACCTCATGTTCTCCACTTTAAATTTGTCCGACATCGTTGTTTTACCTTTATTTTTGGAAAGGGCATTTGATTTAGTCTTTGCACGTTCGTTTTAACATTGGGTCGGTACTTCCACCTACGTCATGTGACCTTTCCGACATGATGACGTCAACAACACCAAAGTCGACCATTTGAGGTTAAAAAGTATATACATTTTTTAATTTTTGAATGTCCGATGGTTTGTCTAGATAAGACCCTATTCCTCGTCTGGGATCGTGCAGAGCCTCTGAAGCCATTCCTTTGAAACTGCATTGATTTGGACCTTCAACCGTTGGTTGCCATTGAAGTCCATTATGTGGAGAAAAATCCTGGAATGTTTTCCTCAAAAAACTTAATTTCTTTTTGACTGAAGAAAGAAAGACATGAACATCTTGGATGAGATGGGGGTGAGTAAATTATCAGGACATTTTCATTTTGAAGTGAACTAAAAATTTTATTTTTTAAAATCCTTTAAAATGCACATATCAAAATTTTCTCCGAACCCCCCTAAATACCTCAAATTTGGGACCTCACTGTTACGCACAAACGTTCTTCCAGTAACATTAATAGAACGTTCATTCAACGTTATCTGGTCTGGACACAAAAACATTCTAACACTTTTCAAATGTTACTACTTGTTTGTGGAGGAGTGAGGTGTCTAAGTCACATCATCTTGATACTGGAGTGCCTCAGGGCTCGGCGCTCGGACCGCTTCTCTTCTCCATCACTGGGATCTGTCATTCAGAAACATGGCTTTTCCTAACACACAACTCTACCTCTCAATCCAGCCAGATGATCTTTCCAACATGGCTTGAACACATCATATGTAGACAGTGAACCTATAGAATAAAAAGGCGGCTGACTAGAAGCAAAGTCACTGCAGAACTTAATAAAGGCCATTAAACTCATTCATGAAGATCACGATCAGACCCTCAGGTCACGTTCAGCTCTTCTCTTCGTTGACACCACCCGTTTGATTTAATAAATTATTCCACAACGATATTTATTGATCGCCTTACATTGAGACGACCTCCTCCTCCTGCGAGCGTTAAACGATTTCCAGGTGCCTCGCTGGTCATGAGGTTCGGCCGGATGATTGTCTCGCGGCGTCTCCAGGAGCCAGAGAGAGATTAAAGTCAGACTCACACCACTGCACATCAGTGACTTCAGACATCTCGCTCTGACACACACACTCACACACTCACACACACACACACACACACACACACACACACACACACACACACACACACACACACACACACATACTCACACACTCTCACACTCTTACACACACACACACACACACACACTCTCTCTCTCTCTCTCTCTCTCTCTCTCTCTCAAACACTCACTCACACATGTTCACACACACACACACACACACTCTCTCTCTCACACACACACACTTGCACACACACACACTCACACTCTCTCTCACACACACACACACACTCGCTCTCTCTCTCTCGCTCTCTCTCACACACACTCACAGACACAAACACGCACACACACTCACGCACACACTCACACACACACACTCACACACTCTCACTCTCTCACACACACACACACTCTCTCACACACACACTCTCTCACACACACACACAGACACAAACACGCACACACACTCACGCACACACTCACACACACACACTCACACACTCTCACTCTCTCACACACACACACACTCTCTCACACACACACTCTCTCTCACACACACACAGACACTCGCTCTCTCTCTCTCTCTCACACACACACTCAGACACAAACACGCACACACACTCACGCACACACACACTCACACACTCTCACTCTCTCACACACACACTCACACACACACTCTCTCTCTCTCTCTCTCTCACTCTCTCTCACACTCACTCACACACACACACACACACACACACACACAGAGAGAGACACACACACTCACACACACACACACTCTCTCACACACACATACACACACACTCACACACACTCATACACTCACTCTCTCTCTCACACACACACTCACAGACACAAACACGCAGAAACACTCACTCACACACTCACATACACAGGCACACACACTCAAAATTCAAAATTACGACACTATGTTTTATCTCACAAATTCGACTTTTTATGTTATGACTTGGTATGTCATAATTTCAACTGTTCATCTCATAATAACTGTCATGATTTACCAAAGCATGATATTTTTCTTATGTGGCGGAGACGAGCTTCAGTAATGAGATCTGGAGGTAAAGCGGAGACCTGCTGAGATCTCCTGTTTCTCCTGAGTTTCATAAAGAGATTTAAATCTTACATTTCTCTCTTTCTGTACAAGAACGAGAGTGTAATCAATAACAGAGATGATCAGATAGATCTGTTTTGGCATTATGAGCGTTGCCGCAGAAACCAATCATTTCCGAGGCTGTGAACGGCTCTGAGCGGAATCACACGGACATTCCGAAGTTCCGTAGTTTCCAACACGACTGTTTGCTGTTACTAAAAAACGAGTTTCTTAAAGTGACAGTACGTGATTACTAATATAAGTCATATACCCGGACAAATCATACACTACCAGTTTGTAGGATTTTTAAATATCTTTGAATATGAAATATGCTCACCAAGGCTGCATTTATTTGATCAAAAATAAATACAGTAAAAATTGTGAAATTTTATTCTAATGTAAAACGGATGTTTTCTATGTGAATATATAGTAAAGTGTAATTTATTCCTGTGATCAAAGCTGTATTTTTAGCATTATTACTCATCACCTTCATCATGATCTATATAAATGTCCTTATGATATGAACACAAACTCAAGGACACTCAAGCAACAAAACACTCACAATGACATTCAAAAACACTCTCACACACACACACTCCCGTCTGACTGACAGCTAGTGGAGACGGATTCAATTGGTGAGCTTATCAATACAGAGAGACTGACTGAGTCAGTGTGAAATGAGCTATCGATTACAGACCCAGAGGACGCGAGAGTGGCCCGACAGGACCGAGAGACAGAGGGAGAAAGAAGACGGAAAGAAAAGCAATGTGTGAGGACAGGCAAGAACACCTCAAACGTGGAGGATCTGATGTGTTTTATACAGCATATTGCACACAAATCTGGAAAGCACTGAAGAGATGCAAGAATTTAAGCCGCCAGGGAAAAGTTCACAGGGCGATGCGCATCTCAAATTATTAAACAAGTCCGAACACAGACACCCATGGCCGTTTGTCACCTCCCCAGCCCTCAGACCTCCACAGATGCCCTGAAACAGAAGTCAGGACGAGCTACAAGCAGGGAAAAGCGCACATATCGACAGAGCAATTTGTTGAGAGATTGTAGGCGTCTCGAGGGGGCGGTGCGTATTAATTACCATCTCTTCATCTGTGGCTGCCGCGCGCCCCATGTGAGGCACGTCCATGAATCAGAACGCTGTCAGGGCGGTTAATGCTCGTAATTGACTGGTTGATAAGAGTCCTGAGCTCTCGCGCTCGGCCTGCATCTGATGCAAAGCCACTCCGATACGCTGATGAACTTAATATGCACGCCAGCGACTCCAGAGAGAATTAGCT
Source organism: Coreius guichenoti (assembly GCA_039654105.1). Taxonomy (NCBI): domain Eukaryota; kingdom Metazoa; phylum Chordata; class Actinopteri; order Cypriniformes; family Gobionidae; genus Coreius; species Coreius guichenoti. The sequence continues at coordinate 1,275,254 of CM077175.1, read as the reverse complement.
GGCCGACAAGGTCGTGGAGAGTAGCTCAGCCGCCCGAAATCCTCTCTCTCTCACACACACACACACACACACACATCAAAGGGCACTTTGAAGGGACAAAGACATGTCAGCTGAACTGGGATTGCGGCTGATTATAGTGAGCGACTTCAGAACTGATACGTGACAAACGCTCGACTCCGATGAGCTCCACATAAAGGGATTAGAGACGCTTCATGTGATGATTAAGTCATTTCAAAGTCAAAGCAATTCAGAAGTTATTAGTGAAAATAAATATTCATGTCATTATTAGAGCAGCGTTAAGAATTTAGCACTTTACTGTCATGCCACAATGTTTAATCCGATATTTCATCTTTTCTAAGTCTCGGGTTGTCATGATTTGTATGGGAAATGGGAATATCTGACTGTTTGGAAACTAACGTGCATGTATGCATTTGTCAAAATGTGCAGCTAACAATGTCTATACTGCAGTATAAAGTGTATATAGTGTACACAGTACGTCATTTTTCAGTATGCACAAACTAATGTGCAGTGAACAATATGTATACTACAGTATATAGTATATTTACTATGCACAGTATACAAATCTTCAGTATGCACAAACTAATATGCATGTATGCATTTGCTAAAATGTGCAACGAACATGTACACTGCAGTATGAAGTATATATACTGTGCACGGTATGCAATTTTTCAGTATGCATAGACTAATGTGCAGCGAACAATATGTATATTACAGTATAAAATATATATACTATTCACAGTATACAATTTTTCAGTATGCACAGACTAATTTGCATGCATGCATTAGCCAAAATGTGCAGCGAACAACTGCAGTATAAAGTATATATAGTGTACATACTACACACACAGTATGCAATTTGTCAGTATCAAGACTAATGTGCATGTATGCATTTGCCAAAAATGTGCAATGAACAATATGCATACTACAGTATAAAGTATACAGTATATAGTGTACATACAGTATGCAATGTATGCATTTACCAAAATCTGCAGTGAACAAAATGTATACTGCAGTATAATGTATATATACTCTGCACAGTATGTAATTTTTCAGCATGCATAGACTAATTTGCATGTATGCATTGTATGCGGCGGACAATATCTATACTGCATTATAAAGTATATATAGTGTACATACTACACACACAGTATGCAATTTTTCAGTATGCATAGACTAATGTGCATATGCATCATACTATATGTATAATGCAGTATAAAATATATACGTTATGTGTCACAGTCACCAGCTCACTCACCGCATCTGCACTACACTTCCCATAATCCTCTCTGCTCACCACCTGCACACAATCCACCATCACCCGCACCTGCCAGCAATCACCCTCATCACACTTTGTATTTAAGCAGACACCTTCCACCTCACTATTGTCTGGTTTTGTCTCTACAAGGACAACCACAGACTCCAAGACCTTTATACGAGCTCGCGCACCTGAGAGCTCACCTGATCGTCCGCCACCCTGTGTCATGCAACATAGTGAGTGAGTGAGTGACAATAATGTAGCATTGCATTTATGCATCTGGCAGATTTGCAGACTTTCCATTCAAGTTATGCATGTTATCAGTTCATGCATTCCCTGAGAATCAAACTCAGTGTTGCTATAGCGAATGCATACTACTGCTTATATATTATATAAAAGGTAGTGTATATACTGTACAGTATGCACTAAGCAGCATGTTAGTGTCACATTTCTAATATATACTTCCGAAAAGACAAATGTCTCACAGAGAGACGTGCAGAGATGCGGGTCTCACTGTAAGCGTGCGCAGCTCCAATATTCTCTGCGCGCTTTTAACTTCTGTTTGACCTAGAGCGAGAGATGAGCAGAATAAATATGCAAAACTAAACAATAGAGGCAGAAAGATGTGCATCAAAGAGAGGCTGTTCTCCAGACGCTGTGTGAAGAGGAAATGAGTGTTATCTGAACAGCTCTCAGGAAACGTGAAGGGTGTACAGACGATATAGAAGCACAACACATGCCCTCTGAAATGAATGGCTCCACTGTATAACAAACAATATCTGATTATTACAATATCTGACATGTTATACTAACAGTGACATTAAATTCTACATTAATTTCTCATTTATATTAGTGGTGTATAAGTCAAGCATCATTATATTTCTATATACTGCAGTACATATAGTATGCACATTTTTCAGTATGCACATTAATATGCATGCATGCATGCATTTGCCAAAATGTGCAACAAACATGTACACTACATTATGAAGTATGCATGCTGTGCAAAGTATGCAATTTTTCAGTATGCACAGATTAACTGTAGTACAAAGTATATATGATGTGTGCAGTATGTCTGCATTTGCCAAAATGTGCAACGAACAATATGTACAGACCACATAGAAACACGACACTGTATTACAAACAAATTTGCAAACAGTGACAAAATTAATTAGTGGTGTATGTTAAGTCAAGCAACATTATTACTATTGCTCATACTATGTATATATAAAAAACACACGTACACATCAAAATCATCACAACACTGAGTTTTGCACAGGAAAAGGTCATTCATATGATCTAGTTTCTGAAGTATGTGCAATCTGATAATGGGATGAGGGTCAGACTGTATGTGTCACTGCATCATCTCTGTCAGACAGGTAAATAACATCATTACATTTATTTTACAGCATGTCTGAATCACGTCACATGTAAAGTCAAGATGCGTTCTTTGCTCCAATAATATTCTTTGCACACAGCGTGCTGAAGAGCGCCGGCGAGGTGCCTGACAGTGTAATCTATGATTTCGAGCAAATCCATTGATGGCAACATGACCAAACTCCCACCGGTCCAGATGCAATTTAAAATCTGTCAACCAAAGTCAAACAGTCAGGAGCCCACTTCAAAATGTTTAAGAGCCTGATTTCCCCACTTATTGCGCGTGTGCGCGGCTGCAGGAGACGCATTGGTAACACAGTCACGTCTCACACTCGTTCAGCCTCGTGTAGCGGCTGCTGAGAGTTTCTCCGGCACTGCTGTGAACTTTCAAACACCCGCGAGTGTGTTTCATCAGCCCACCCCTGCTCTCAGTACAGGACATTATCCCTGATCCACCACACACACATCTGACACACACACTGCCGAAGAAACCATCGCTCAGCATGTCAATACAACTGTATTTATGACTACATTAACATATATGGATATGGAAGCTTGTTTACGCCACGGAATAAAAAAAATGTAATAAATAATTGCGACTTTTTATCTCACAATTCTGAATTTTTCTTGCAATTCTTACTTTTTTTCTCGCAAATCTGACTTTTTTCTTGCAAATGCAATTTTATTTCTCATTTTCTGACTTTTCTCACAATTCTGAGTTTTTTTCTCGCAATTGCGATTTTATGTCTTGCAATTCAGACTTTTTTATATCATCATATATCATTTTTATATAATTTCATATCTCGCAATTCTGACTTTTTTCTTGCATTTTTTTCTCGCAATTGCAATTTTTATATATCTCAGATCTTATATATACCAGAATTACCAGAATTTTTTATTCAATGGTGTAAACAATCTTCCATAAATATCTGATCTTAAAAGGGACCTTTTTGTGTTTCTGAACTCCCTGAAACGCCTCCATTGTAGTCTTGAGTTTTCTTCCGGGAACCAACACATCACAATATTCCTCATTATAATAATTCATACGCAGAATAAAGGGGCGGGGCCTGGTTGAGTTAGTTAGTAATGTGTTGAAACTGGTGGTTATGGTAAGGGGCGGGACATTTCCCAAACACCAATCACAACACACTGCTCCAGCCGACCAATCAGAGCACAGTGTGCTTTTCAGAAGGAGGGGCTTCATAGAGACAGGAACTAAACAGAGCGTTACTGACAGACTGGGAAGAGAGGAGCCGCAACAATGCAACAAAATAATAATATCTGATTTTAAAACACTCAGTGCTTACAATAATATTTTTTGCTTTTCTCGCTTTTCTACACTGAAAGTGACCAGCTTCAGATTGTCATTGGTAGTGATGAAGATGCATGACTTTAGCATTAATAACATACAATTTTAAACAAAAATTCCTTTAAGTGCATACATTGACTTTGCATGGGTTATTTTAGCAAAAGTGAATCATTTTCGCATTATCCTATTCAAGTCAAGTCACCTTTATATCTATAGCGCAGCAATATAGGAAAATAACAGAATGCAAACTTAATCAAATATGATGAATAATCCTAGAAACAAAAAACAGTTTAAATTAGAAGGCCAGAAACTAGAACCTTCACAAGCTCGATTTTAATTATCGACCCTTAAAATATCTAACAGACAAAAGCAAAAATTCCCACATTTGATATCAAAATCATTTGAGGAAAATAAAGAGTTAAATGTTGACTTTAACATTGCCAGTCAGCACGTCTTGTTTTCTGTCGGCTGTACAGCTGAATAATCAACTTTCAAGCATGTAATACAATGTTTCTCGCTGCCTCTGTGCATAAACATACCTTGTGATATATAAAACGCTTCTGATGTGATGCAACAAGGAAACTCCGCCTCTGATCTTAGGAAGTCATGTTATTGAGATTCAGAGGCTGTTGAGGTTTAATCTGTAAATCTGGAGCAGGTAAACAGACCGGAGGCTGTAATTTCTATAGCAGCAGGGGAAGAATTTCAGAGTCTTTTGATTTTATTCTTGGCTTACCGTTTAATGCATGTCTGTGGCGCAAACACACACTCCTCATTCAACATGAAATCAAAAATGCACTATATTGCCAAAAGTTTTGGGACGCCTGCCTTTACATGCACATGAACTTTAATGCCATCCCATTCTTAATCCGTAGGGTTTAATATGGAGTTGCCCCACCCTTTGCAGCTATAACAGCTTCAACTCTTCTGGGAAGGCTTTCCACAAGGTTTAGGAGTGTGTTTATGGGAATTTTTGACCATTCTTCTAGAAGCGCATTTGTGAGGTCAGGCACTGATGTTGGACGAGAAGGCCTGGCTCGCAGTCTCCGCTCTAATTCATCCCAAAGATGCTCTATCGGGTTGAGGTCAGGACTCTGTGCAGGCCAGTCAAGTTCCTCCACACCAAACTCGCTCATCCATGTCTTTATGGACCGACGCTTTGTGCACTGGTGCACAGTCATGTTGGAACAGGAAGGGGCCGTCCCCAAACTGTTCCCACAAAGTTGGGAGCATGAAATTGTCCAAAATGTCTTGGTATGCTGAAGCATTAAGAGTTCCTTTCACTGGAACTAAGGGGCCAAGCCCAACCCCTGAAAAACAACCCCACCCCATAATCCCCCCTCCACCAAACTTTACACTTGGCACAATGCAGTCAGGCAAGTCCCGTTCTCCTGGCAACCGCCAAACCCAGACTCGTCCATGGGATTGCCAGACAGAGAAGCGTGATTGGTCACTCCAGAGAACACGTCTCCACTGCTCTAGAGTCCAGTGGCGGCGTGCTTTACCCCACTGCATCCCACGCTTTGCATTGCACTTGGTGATGTAAGGCTTGGATGAGCTGCTCGGCCATGGAAACCCATTCCATGAAGCTCTCTACACACTGTTCTTGAGCTCATCTGAAGGCCACAGAAGTTTGGAGGTCTGTAGCTATTGACTCTGCAGAAAGATGGTGACTTCTGCACACTGTGACCCTCAGCATGCGCTGACCCCGCTCTGTGATTTTACGTGGCCTATCACTTCGTGGCTGAGTTGCTGTTGTTCCCAATTGCTTCCACTTTGTTATAATCCCACTAACAGTTGAGCGTGGAATATTTAGTAGTGAGGAAATGTCAGGAATGGACTTATTGCACAGGTGGCAACCTATCACGGTACCACGCTTGAGTTCACTGAGCTCCTGAGAGCGACCCATTCTTTCACAAATGTCTGTAGAAGCGTCTGCATGCCTAGTGCTTGATTTATACACCTGTGGCCATGAAGTGATTGAACACCTGAATTCAATGATTTGGAGGGGCGTCCCAATACTTTTGGCAATATAGTGCATAAAAAGTGCGCTCGTCCTTGCAAAAAGTTGTGGTTGTTGCAACAACAAAGTGGGTTTGTTCTTTGAAGAACAAAGAAACACATGAGGAGCAAAGGTGTCTTATGTTTTGGAAGAGCCATCATGGCCGGAGCGCAGCTATGATGCCTTAAAATGCTTTCTAAGTAGGCAGCACACTAGGTGTTGGAACAGAGTCACTAACAGAAACACATTCGTCGGTTGACAGTCGCTCTAAAGTCGATCTCACTCCTCTGAGGATTGAGAGATTATTGAGCGTCTGTGACTTTCCATCATTCTGACTGTTCCAATAACATCAGACAACCTTCACTCATTTCCATAAACACACACACTCACACACACCCGAGTGACTCACATAACACACTGTCTCACTCATTCCTTCTCTCTTTCTCAACCCCCTTGCAAACAAGGCATGTCAAAGTACTACAGTGCAATAATGGTATCAGATAGTAATACTATAGTACTTTGTTATAAATCATGGTACTGAAATATTAGCAATAATCAACATTACCATGTTCAAAAGGGTGAGCGGTCAGGTTATGTCCAGATCACATTTCACTCTAAAATATAAAAAATATGGATGATGGATGGATGGATGGAACGATGGATGGATGGATGGAACGATGGATGGATGGATGGAACGATGGATGGATGGATGGAACGACGGATGGATGGATGGATGGATGGATGGAATGACGGATGGATGGAATGACGGATGGATGGAATGACGGATGGATGGGTGGATGGATGGATGGACGGATAGAACGACGTATGGATGGATAGATAGAACGACGTAAGAATGGATGGATGGACGGACGGATGGATAGAATGATGGACAGACAGACGGACGAGAACTACAGACAGATAGATAGAATGACACAGGCAGATAGACGGATGGATGGATGGTTGGATACATAGATAGAACGATGGATGGATGGAACGACAGATGGATGGATGGATGGATGGAAGGATGGAAGGACGGTTGGATGGAACAACGGTTGGATGGATGGAATGACGGATGGATGGATGGATGGAAGGATGGAAGGACGGTTGGATGGAACAACGGTTGGATGGATGGAATGACGGATGGACGAATAGAACAATGTATGGATGGATAGACAGATGGAACAACGGATGGATGGATGGACGGATGGATGTTACGTCGGATGGATAGAATGACAGACGAACGCATGAGAAGTACAGACAGATAGATGGATAGATGGATGGATGGATGACTCTCTATAATAAAGCACATGCTAGTTTCCGTAAATCAGCTGAATTATAGCAGCTTTCCTTCAAAATGTCTAGAATATCTATTCATTCTCTCACGCTGTGCATGTCTGTCACAGTCAAACACGATGTGACACACACACACACACACACACATATCTATAAGCTCTCAGAAGTCAGTTTATAAAGAGCGCTGCTGTGAGACGTTGCCATGGTAACATTGATGTACTGTATTCCTGTAGTTGAAACACCTTGAAAAATTCAAACAGGAAACACAGAACTTTTCAATGGAATAAAAACAGAAATTATGAGCTTTTATCTCAGAGTTCTGACTTTTCTTCTTGTAATTTATACAATATTTTATTTAAGAGTTTATACATCAAAATTCTCACAGTTTTTATTAAAATTCTATTGAAGCTTGTTTCTGCCATGGAATGAAAAAAATTAAAAAAGGTATTTGCTTATTTATGTCTCATAATTCCGAGGGAAAAAAAGTCAGATTTGCGAGAACTTGCAATTACGGAATTACGGTGGTGTGGAAAAACAAGGAAAAAAAGTCTACAGCTCACAATTCCGAGAAAATTTTTTTTTTAAGATGTAAACTCAGAATTACAATAAAAAGTACAAATTGTGAGATGTAAACTCAGAACTCAAAATTTGTGAGAGGTAAACTCAGAATTCCAAGAAAAAAGTAAAAATTATGAGATGTAAACTCAGAACTCCAAGAAAAAAGTAAAAATTATGAGATGTAAACTCAGAACTCCAAGAAAAAAGTAATAATTATGAGATGTAAACTAGGAATTCCAAGAAAAAAGTAAAAATTATGAGATGTAAACTCGGAACTCCAAGAAAAAAGTAAAAATTATGAGATGTAAACTCAGAACTCCAAGAAAAAAGTAAAAATTATGAGATGTAAACTCAGAACTCCAAGAAAAAAGTAATAATTATGAGATGTAAACTCGGAATTCCAAGAAAAAAGTAAAAATTACGAGATGTAAACTCAGAACTCCAAGAAAAAAGTAAAAATTATGAGATGTAAACTCAGAACTCCAAGAAAAAAGTAAAAATTATGAGATGTAAACTCAGAACTCCAAGAAAAAAGTAATAATTATGAGATGTAAACTCGGAACTCCAAGAAAAAAGTAATAATTATGAGATGTAAACTCGGAATTCCAAGAAAAAAGTAAAAATTATGAGATGTAAACTCGGAATTCCAAGAAAAAAGTAAAAATTACGAGATGTAAACTCAGAACTCCAAGAAAAAAGTAAAAATTATGAGATGTAAACTCAGAACTCCAAGAAAAAAGTAAAAATTATGAGATGTAAACTCAGAACTCCAAGAAAAAAGTAATAATTATGAGATGTAAACTCGGAATTCCAAGAAAAAAGTAAAAATTACGAGATGTAAACTCAGAACTCCAAGAAAAAAGTAAAAATTATGAGATGTAAACTCAGAACTCCAAGAAAAAAGTAAAAATTATGAGATGTAAACTCAGAACTCCAAGAAAAAAGTAATAATTATGAGATGTAAACTCGGAATTCCAAGAAAAAAGTAAAAATTACGAGATGTAAACTCAGAACTCCAAGAAAAAAGTAATAATTATGAGATGTAAACTCAGAACTCCAAGAAAAAAGTAAAAATTATGAGATGTAAACTCAGAACTCCAAGAAAAAAGTAATAATTATGAGATGTAAACTCGGAACTCCAAGAAAAAAGTAATAATTATGAGATGTAAACTCGGAATTCCAAGAAAAAAGTAAAAATTATGAGATGTAAACTCGGAATTCCAAGAAAAAAGTAAAAATTACGAGATGTAAACTCAGAACTCCAAGAAAAAAGTAAAAATTATGAGATGTAAACTCAGAACTCCAAGAAAAAAGTAAAAATTATGAGATGTAAACTCAGAACTCCAAGAAAAAAGTAATAATTATGAGATGTAAACTCGGAATTCCAAGAAAAAAGTAAAAATTACGAGATGTAAACTCAGAACTCCAAGAAAAAAGTAAAAATTATGAGATGTAAACTCAGAACTCCAAGAAAAAAGTAAAAATTATGAGATGTAAACTCAGAACTCCAAGAAAAAAGTAATAATTATGAGATGTAAACTCGGAATTCCAAGAAAAAAGTAAAAATTACGAGATGTAAACTCAGAACTCCAAGAAAAAAGTAATAATTATGAGATGTAAACTCAGAACTCCAAGAAAAAAGTAAAAATTATGAGATGTAAACTCAGAACGCCAAGAAAAAAGTAAATACTAAATGTTATCACGTAGCAGGCGAGGCAAGGAGAGGAGATGTGGATATTTTGCAGCCATAGACTTCATTAATAATAAAAACAAAGGCAGCAATCCAAACCATGAACGACAATGTGACAACTTTACCAACATAGCAAACACAACACCGGATAACAAACTCAGGAAACAGAGGGCATTATATACATGAGATTATGAGGAGCTAAACAAGACACAGGTGCACAACACAATCCGTAACCATAGAAACAAACAAGCTATGCGAACAAAGGAAACAGGAAAACAAGAACATACTGTCTGTCAGTCTGAGTTTGAGTGTGTGTTTGAAACATAGTTTACATCCTACTCAAATGTGTGTGTGTGTATGTGTGTGTGAGATGGACAGGCTGTCATACTAAAGCAGACATATGAACACACTTCTAATAAACAGCAATATTCCATAAAAAAAAAAAAAAGAATTGTCAAAATATCATGGTGACTAATGTACATCTGTGGGATTTTTTTTTTAACCTGTTCTATGATCCCACAGGTGAAAATGTTGCATCTGATCAGTCAAACACCAGCTCACTCTCCTCAACATGTCTGTATGCTGAGGCTTAGTGTTAATGGTTTGTTCAGATTTCTAACACTGAGAAACTGCCTTCACGAACACCGTAATTATTTTCAGATGTGTGTAATGCATTAGCAAAGGTAAGGGAGCACTCGGACATTAAAGATAAATCATTAGCCTTGATCAGTAAAGCACTGTTTGTTCCACATGAACCAGTGGATCTGAGACGTTACCTGATGATCTTGAGCTCACAGACGCAGGAAGTTCAGAATGACTCATACACACATTTGCTATTTAACGTGGAGTTTATGTTGGCAGTCGTTCTATTTAAAAACACATGAATCGGTTTATTATTACTGACTGCAGTTATGATGTTATCTACAGTACCATTCAAAATGTTTTGGGTCGGGTAATATTTTTTTATTGTTTTAAAAGAATCTTTTCTGCTCACCAAGACTGCATTTATTTGATTAAAAATACAGTAAAAATGTTGAAATATTATTCCAGTGTAAATCAGCTGTTTTCTATGTGAATATATAGTAAAGTGTGATTTATTCCTGTGATCAAAGCTGAATTTATCATCATTACTCCAGTCTTCAGTGTCACATGATCCTTCACAAATCACTCTAATGAGGATTTGATGCTCAACAAACATTTATGATTATTATCAGTGTTGAAAACAGTTCATATTAGTGTGTAAACTGTGATTACATTTTATTTTCAAGGATTGAAATATTGAAATAGAATCTTTTGTAACATTATAAATGTCTTTACTGTCACTTTTGATCCATTTAATGCATCCTTCACTGCAATAAAAACATGTTCTTACTCAGAATGTTTGTCCTAATTTTTACTGGAAAAAGAGACACTGATATTGCAGAATGAAAGTATCAATTTCTTCCAAAAAAAAATGAAAAATCCAACTGACCCCAAACGTATAATATATCTCTGACTGAAATCATTTCAAATCTATTTCAGGGTTGAGCCGCTCTCGTGCGCACCTGAGCGATCAGTTAAAGTCTCGGCGCTAACACTGACCTGAAGCACGAACAAATGATCTTGAGTCTTGAAGGAGTCTGAGCCCCTGCCAGTGTTTAGTGGAGGGTAAGAAAGTGGGCTAACGTCGCCCTGGGCCTCCACATGCTCCAAATACACAAACCCAAACTACAGCAGGTCTGTGCGTCCCGCTTTATTCACTGTGAGAAATGACTGTTTTCTGCTCATCATAGAGGCTCAATAAACCAGACCTCGTCCCAGGACACAAGACTGCGCAGATGGGTTGCAAAGCTCTGTGATCTTTGGCAAGGACAAGGAACCGGTTTGGAGCGGAGGTACGGCTGCGTGAGAGACACGTTATGTGTGGTATGATGGACTTAATCCAGATTTAATCACTTCGTCTCAAATGCCACAGTATCTTTTCTCTGCATTAATGTCACTATTCTTCATCATTTTCGCTCAATAGCTTTTAATCAGTTGGTGTTTTCGTGATTGTTTTTTGTGGATTACAAAAACCACAAAGTGTCACAGCACTGACTGTTAACAATAGATCTATCTCAGACTAAACAAATGTCTTTTTGTCCAATGTTTTGCTTGTTAAGTGTCCTTTTTTTGTTATTGCAATAAATCACATTTGCTTTGCTGTTTTGTATCTAATGCAATTCATAAGTGTGACTGAAGTAAATACAAATACTTTTACTGGACTGTACGCTACTGTTCAAAAGTTTGGGGTCTGTATTTTATTCATCAGGGATGCATTAAATTGATCAGAAGTGACATTTAAAATGTTACAAAAGATTCTATTTCAAATAAATGCTGTTCTTTTGAACTTTCTATTCATCGAAAAATCCGGAAAAATAAAATTTATCACAGTTTCCACACTAATATGAAGCTGTTTTCAACACTGATAATAATCATGAATGTTTCCTGAGTCACAAATTACACTTTACTAAACACCGATCAGGCATAACATTATAACAGGTGAAGTGAATAACACTGATGATCTCTTCATCACGGCACCTGTTAGTGGGTGGGATATATTAGGCAGCAAGCGAACATTTTGTCCTCAAAGTTGATGTGTTAGAAGCAGGAAAAACGGGCAAGCGTAAGGATTTGAGTGAGTTTGACAAGGGCCAAATTGTGATGGCTAGACGACTGGGTCAGAGCACCTCCAAAACTGCAGCTCTTGTGGGGTGTTCCCGGTCTGCAGTGGTCAGTATCTATCAAAAGTGCTCCAAGGAAGGAACAGTGGTGAACCGGCGACAGGGTCATGGGCGGCCAAGGCTCATTGATGCACGTGGGGAGCGAAGGCTGGCCCGTGTGGTCCGATCAAACAGACGAGCTACTGGAGCTCAAATTGCTCAAGAAGTTAATGCTGGTTCTGATAGAAAGGTGTCAGAATACACAGTGCATCACAGTTTGTTGCGTATGGGGCTGCATAGCCGCAGACCAGTCAGGGTGCCCATGCTGACCCCTGTCCACCGCCGAAAGCGCCAATAGTGGGCACGTGAGCATCAGAACTGGACCACGGAGCAATGGAAGAAGGTGGCCTGGTCTGATGAATCACGGTTTCTTTTACATCACGTGGATGGCCGGGTGCGTGTGCGTGGCTTACCTGGGGAACACATGGCACCAGGATGCACTATGGGAAGAAGGCAAGCCGGCGGAGGCAGTGTGATGCTTTGGGCAATGTTCTGCTGGGAAACCTTGGGTCCTGCCATCCATGTGGATGTTACTTTTACACGTACCACCTACCTAAGCATTGTTGCAGACCATGTACACCCTTTCATGGAAACGGTATTCCCTGGTGGCTGTGGCTCTTTTAGCAGGATAATGCCTAATGGTTCAGGAATGGTTTGATGAGCACAACAACGTTCGCAACAACAAGCTTCGTGTCGTGATCGCATTACCACCTCAGGTGTGCATTATTTTTCTAACAATGAGAAATATCTGTGAAATGGCAAGTAACAACTAATGGTTACAAAGACCCGCTGAAGATTTTCCTCCATTTGCACCACCTGAACACATCGAGAATTAACATGATCAGACAGTAAAAGCACATCGCTGACAGCGAGGACTCGTTCTGTGCTGGGAAAGGTCACACAGAGACGCCATTTCCACCTCTGCGAAACCTGAAATACGGTCTCACCCTCTTATAACACAACGTTTAATGAGAGCAGACAGCTGAAATCATCTGTCTCACCTCCTAATCGCAGTGAAATCAGCCATGAAGGAGAGACTGAGACACTTGATGCAACTATTGCACTACAAAGACCTGTAATATCAGACAAGGAAGAAGCACATATGGATCTTTCATCATTACCACCAAAACCAAATAATCCTGTAATGTGTTAATATACACAAAGAGAGCCAGCTCTGGTATTCAGCTCATGTTCTGTTATATTTTAGTAATCATTTTCTGTTGCTGCAGACGAGATCAACAGTCAAATTCAGGTCAGATTTGTTGATCTGTAGATGTAATGCTTCACAGGGAGTTTATGGATGTACAGCGTCCTCTAGTGGCCGTCTCTGAGAGACTCTCTTGATATTGTGCAGAAATTAAAGGGATAGTTCACCCAAAAATGAACATTCTGTCGTCATTTACTCACCCTCATGTTGTTGCAAACCTCTATGATTGTCTTTCTTCTGCTGAGCACAAAGGAAGATATTTTGAGAATGTCTTTTGATGGGCCCCATACTGTGGAAGTCAATGGGGTCCAAAAACTGTTTGGTTACCCATATTCTTCAAAATCTCTTCTTATGTGTTCAGCAGAAGAAAGAAAATCATAAAGGTTTGGAACAACTCGAGAGTGAGTTTTCATTTCTATCCTTTCAATAGTATCACAACAGATGCATTATACACATACAAATGTTACAAATATTAATAAAATACACTATATTGCCAAAAGTTTTGGGACGCCTGCCTTTACATGCACATGAACTTTAATGCCATCCCATTCTTAATCTGTAGGGTTTAATATGGAGTTGCCCCACCCTTTGCAGCTATAACAGCTTCATCTCTTCTGGGAAGGCTTTCCACAAGGTTTAGGAGTGTGTTTATGGGAATTTTTGACCATTCTTCTAGAAGCGCATTTGTGAGGTCAGGCACTGATGTTGGACGAGAAGGCCTGGCTCGCAGTCTCCGCTCTAATTCTTCCCAAAGGTGTTCTATCGGGTTGAGGTCAGGACTCTGTGCAGGCCAGGTGTAAGTTCCTCCACACCAAACTCGCTCATCCATGTCTTTATGGACCGACGCTTTGTGCACTGGTGCGCAGTCATGTTGGGACAGGAAGGGGCCATCCCCAAACTGCAAAAGTTGGGAGCATGAAATTGTCCAAAATGTCTTGGTATGCTGAAGCATTAAGAGTTCCTTTCACTGGAACTAAGGGGCCAAGCCCAACCCCTGAAAAACAACCCCACACCATAATCCCCCCTCCACCAAACTTTACACTTGGCACAATGCAGTCAGGCAAGTCCCGTTCTCCTGGCAACCGCCAAACCCAGACTCGTCCATGGGATTGCCAGACAGAGAAGCGTGATTGGTCACTCAGAGAACACGTCTCACTGCTCTAGAGTCCAGTGGCGGCGTGCTTTACCCCACTGCATCCCACGCTTTGCATTGCACTCGGTGATGTAAGGCTTGGATGAGCTGCTCGGCCATGGAAACCCATTCCATGAAGCTCTCTACACACTGTTCTTGAGCTCATCTGAAGGCCACAGAAGTTTGGAGGTCTGTAGCTGTTGACTCTGCAGAAAGTTGGCGACTTTTGCTCACTGTGACCCTCAGCATGCGCTGACCCCGCTCTGTGATTTTACGTGGCCTACCACTTCGTGGCTGAGTTGCTGTTGTTCCCAATTGCTTCCACTTTGTTATAATACCACTAACAGTTGAGCGTGGAATATTTAGTAGTGAGGAAATGTCAGGAATGGACTTATTGCACAGGTGGCAACCTATCACGGTACCACGCTTGAGTTCACTGAGCTCCTGAGAGCGACCCATTCTTTCACAAATGTTTGTAGAAGCGTCTGCATGCCTAGTGCTTGATTTATACACCTGTGGCCATGGAAGTGATTGAACACCTGAATTCAATGATTTGGAGGTCACTTCCTGTGTTTAATATTTATTTATTTATTTTATTTAAGACCATATCAGCAGCAAAGGCTATTTACATGGCAGACTCATGGTAGAAATAATCACAATATCAATAAAACCTCAAATTACATATAATAATTTAACAATACCTTTCTTACAATAAATACAAAAAATACAGCCATTATTTAATCTTCTCAGGAAAAGTTATTTTCGAAATGTCTATTATTAAATAAAAATGTTGCCCAATTCTCACTAAATAACACATCATCAAAACACTACATTTTTGTATTTTTATTTATTTTAGTATCACTAAGATACTATTATTGTCACGGTACGTGTAGGATAGAAGCTCACAAAAGACGAGGATGAACAGGAGACAGGAACTTTAATAATAAAACTCAGGAAACCCGTACACACATATAAGACGAGAACCGACAAACACTGAGGGAGAACTGAGGGCTTAAGTACACAAAGCAAATGAGAATAACGAGGTGATAAACGAGGCACAGGTGAATGATATAACTAATTAAACAAACTGGGGAAAACTGGGTCACAGAGACTTAACCAAAAACAGAGCAAACATGTGACAATTATATATTTTTATTAATATTTTGAATAAATTTTTATTTTTATACTTCCCATTTTCACTTTAATTTAAGTTAAAGTCCTAGTCATTTTGTTGCGTTTTGGTCATTTTTTGAAAACAGGTTTCAAAGTCCAAGTTCTTAAACGATACCGTTATCGTCTCTGTTTAAACTACAAAAATGCAAATGAGTGAAAACGGTGATGTCATGCGCATGCATATTAGGTGTTCAGTCTATAATAGTGTAGTGTTTCTTTACAAAGTGACATGGCCATCTACAGAATGGCAGCAGAATACATCGCTTTTAATCGTTTTCACAGATCCGTTTGACGACGTTGTCTGTATGCAAAAAATACAAAAGAAAAATATTTCCGTTTTTAGTACATTGTTGTCATGTAAACATACCATAATTCACTATATCAGTGTCGTTGTCTCTGAACTCCCTGAAATGCCTCCATTGTAGTCTTTGAGTTTTCTTCTGGGAACCAACCCATCACAATATTTCTCATTATAATAATTCATATGCAGAATAAAGGGGCGGGGCCTGGTTGAGTTAGTAGTGTGTTGAGACCAATCACAACACACTGCTCCAGCCGACCAATCAGAGCACATTGTGCTTTTCAGAAGGCGGGGCTTCATAGAGACAGGAACTAAACAGAGCGTTACTGACAGACTGGGAAGAGAGGAGCCGCAACAATGGAGAATATGGGAAATAATCAACATTCAAGCAGGAAAACCTGCTCTAGTAGAGCACAAACACAACATCAAGAGTTTGTAAAAGAGTGTAATAGGTTACAGTTACACGTATAGTTGTCTTTTACAGTGTTTAGCCTTCTGTGATGCATATTTCAGATGCTGCTGTAATGCAAAGACTCCTGACAGGCAGCCTTCACCTCCTAAATAAATCACATTTCATCCCAGGGAATTATTAGTGTCCTGTAATGGCACGCTTTGTTTTTTCAGTCTGCTGCACCTGTGCATGTCTGTCACGTACGTGTGTGTGTGTGTGTGTGTGTGTGTGTGTGTGTGTGTGTGTGTGTGTGTGTGTGTGTGTGTGTGTGTGTGTGTGTGTGTCCTACCCATGGATCAGCGCTCTCACACCGCCGTCCTCTCTGACTGCTCCTCCTCGGCTGTCCTGCTCACCTCCACGCAGGTAAGCCGCACTGTTACAGAGGTCAAAGGTGACGTCCAGCGGCACGACGAGGCGTTTGTGTGATTCTTGCTGCTGTCTGAAGGAACAATGGAGATATTTTAGGATTGATGTTGTATGTGAAACGTGCATAATGATTAGAAAAGGGATTTTCAACACTGAACTGAATTGATCTGGTGAGACTATTGTCTTTTTTTAGAGCTGCATCATTGATGATCATTCTCCTGTTTATTACTGTTAAGTTGCCTTGAATCACTCTGTATTGTATAAAGAGCTATAGAAATAAAGCTGATTTGACACTGTACAATAAGGTTGACAAGAACTAACAATGAAAAATACTTAAAAGCATTTAGTTAATGTCTACATTTACTAATACATCATTAAAATCAAAAGTTGAATCTGTTATTTAACCGACCAGAGCTAGCATGAACTAACAATGTATTTTTATTAACGTTTAAATAACGTTTATTAATGTTTACGAAGATTAATAAACTGTAACAGATGTGTTGCTCATTGTTGGTCAGTTAATGTTAAATAATAGGCCCTCAATCTAAAGTGTTACCAGATTTACAGTGTTTTTTGACATAAAAATGTATGAATTGGTCCTTTAATGTATAGGTTTCTTAAACCTACGCTTTTCCAGTTGTCTGCAATTTTTGTGTAATTAAAAAAATATTTTATAGGCATATATTAGCTCTCACAAGAATGATTACTTTAAATATTATTTAATTAAAATATTTTATAAAATTAAATAAATATTTTAAAGCACAGTCTAATTTATAAAATAGTTACAGGCCTGTAAATCACAATCTTTACATTTAAATCTTTTTAAGGAAACCCTGGATAAAGATATTATAAGATAAGATATATAAAAAGATAAGATATTATAAACATTAGGGATGCACGTTATATTGGCATCGGCCGATATATATGTTCATTTTTAATGTTATCGGGCCGATAAGAGAATTTGTCCGATATCTTAAGGCCGATAAATAGCCCTAATGTATTATTTCCTTCAGCTGAGACACTTCAGATGTGCACTGTTCACCATGATGGGTTTGAATTGCTTGAAATATGATTGAAATCACTTCAAAAAGGAAAATACAGTTCAGTGCAACATGTGCAGCGCAAGCCTGTCATAGAGGCGACATAAAATTGTAATCAGGCTCTCAAAAGTATATAAAAATTTGGATTTAGACTTATCTGCCAATATATCGGTTATCAGCTTTCAAATGTAAAGAATTATTGGTTATCAGTATTGGCCAAAACTATCATATCAGTGCATCCCTAATATATCGGTTATTGGCTTTCAAATATAAAGAATTATCGGTATCGGCCAAAATTATCATATCAGTGCATCCCTAATATATCCCTAATATATCGGTTATCTGCATTCAAATATAAAGAATTATCGGTTTTCGGCAGCGGTCAAAATGATCATATCAGTGCGTCCCTAATATATCCCTAATATATCGGTTATCTGCATTCAAATATAAAGAATTATCGGTTTTCGGCATCGGTCAAAATTATCATATCAGTGCGTCCCTAATATATCCCTAATATATCGGTTATCTGCATTCAAATATAAAGAATTATCGGTTTTCGGCATCGGTCAAAATTATCATATCAGTGCGTCCCTAATATATCGGTTATCAGCGTTCAAATATAAAGAATTATCGGTTTTCGGCATCGGTCAAAATTATCATATCAGTGCGTCCCTAATATATCCCTAATATATCGGTTATCTGCATTCAAATATAAAGAATTATCGGTTTTCGGCATCGGTCAAAATTATCATATCAGTGCGTCCCTAATATATCGGTTATCTGCATTCAAATATAAAGAATTATCGGTTTTCGGCATCGGTCAAAATGATCATATCAGTGCGTCCCTAATATATCCCTAATATATCGGTTATCTGCATTCAAATATAAAGAATTATCGGTTTTCGGCATCGGTCATAATTATCATATCAGTGCGTCCCTAATATATCGGTTATCTGCATTCAAATATAAAGAATTATCGGTTTTCGGCATCGGTCAAAATTATCATATCAGTGCGTCCCTAATATATCGGTTATCTGCATTCAAATATAAAGAATTATCGGTTTTCGGCATCGGTCAAAATTATCATATCAGTGCGTCCCTAATATATCCCTAATATATCGGTTATCTGCATTCAAATATAAAGAATTATCGGTTTTCGGCATCGGTCAAAATTATCATATCAGTGCGTCCCTAATATATCGGTTATCTGCATTCAAATATAAAGAATTATCGGTTTTCGGCATCGGTCAAAATTATCGTATCAGTGTGTCCCTAATATATCCATAATACATCGGTTATCAGCGTTCAAATATAAAAAATTATCGGTATCAGCCAAAATTATCATATCAGCGCATCCCTAATATATCAGTTATCGGCTTTCAAATATAAAGAATTATCGTTATCAGTATCGGCCAAAGCGACCATATCGGTGCATCCCTAAATGCAAATTTGAAAATCTGAAGACAGTGTCTCTGTATTGAAGCTCTGAAAGGATCAAATATTTATAACGCTCTGCATTTCAACATGTCTGTGGATACAGTAATATTTACCTCAGCAGTTTGAGGTGTTTCATCACACATCTGGAGTTTTATGCACCTTTTCTCTCTCTGTCAGGTGAGCTATGGATGAAAGCACCTTTGAGACATTTGAGGAAGAGCTCGGTAAACCACTGCAAGACAATTCTCCTCTGAAACCCATCAGACAAGCGCGGACCGGAAGCAGAGCAGGTACAAATGAGCTCAAGCAGATGAGCAGATGCATTGCAAACAAGCAGAGAAGTGATTTGCACAGGCGTGTTTCTACTCTATATTTCTGTTTCAAACATGAATATAAAGCCTCAGGAATCAAGATGTCTTGGAAGCAAAGAGTTCTTTCTAAATTAAGATCAGGGCCTCAACACTATTTGTGGTGTTAAAGTGAACAGTGAGTCTAATAATACAACACAATAACCTTGACAGACACAAGAAACACGACACCGTCCAACAACAGCTCTCTCTAAAGCTTTAGACTATAGTGTGACTTGCTCTTCAGAAAACTATTTTACTGTAAAAGGGCAAGCACTTTTTTTTAATTTGTACTGTAAATTATAAAGGTAATTCATTATTTTACATGTATTGTACAATAAAATCACTGCATTGTTTGTTAAAGAGACCCTATTGTGCTTTTTTACATGTTCACGAACACGTCACAATATTCCTCATTATAATAATTCATACGCAGAATAAAGGGGCGGGGCCTGGTTGAGTTGGTTAGTAGTGTGTTGAAACTGGTGGTTATGGTAAGGGGCGGGACATTTCCCAAGCACCAATCACAACACACTGCTCCAGCCGACCAATCAGAGCACATTGTGCTTTTCAGAAGGCGGGGCTTCATAGAGACAGGAACTAAACAGAGCGTTACTGACAGACTGGGAAGAGAGGAGCCGCAACAATGGAGAATATGGGGGAATAATCAACATTCAAGCAGGAAAACCTGCTCTAGTAGAGTCCAAACACAACATCAAGACTTTGTAAAAGAGCATAATGTGGTGTATTTAAATGTAATAATTTCTCACTGATTAACTGTAGCATTTTTATTCATTAAAGATGTTTGTCATGTGAGTCTGATCTGTTGTTGTTTATAGAGATGTACGCTCAGAGGAGGGTGCGAGAGGTGAGTCTGATATCACATGACAGCTGGAGATCACGGTGCCACATTCATGGCCTGTTTAAAGCCAAATCATTTGAACATGACCTTTAACACAGACATTTACAGTTCCATTAATAAACCTTCTGTGTCCTACAGGAAGCTCCAATCGCCCAGCAAGTCCCGAAGATGATTCCACGGGAACATCCGGTCTCCAGTGCCAGTATGTCGCCCGGATCACCTGCAAAACACAAATTCATGATCATTTGCACTCTTTCAGTCTCTTCTTGGCCTCTGGATATTGCTTAGTTCTAGTCCATCAAGTTCTAGTTTACTCCTATGAAAAATATGTATAAGTAAAAAATTACATTTTCCCCCTACTTACAATAGTACTGTTAGATGCATTATTTGAATCAATTTTTATTATTTGAATCATTTTGTATTTAGTTAGTTAAATCTTATTTTTATTATTACTTAGTTAAATCTATCTTTAGTATAATTTATATTATATTTATTTTTCACAATTTTTACCCTTTTGAAAACCCCTAGTCTATCCTATAGGGGTAGACAATTGTTTGACTTACAGAATAAAAACAAACAAACAAAATACAGAACAAAACATGCATTACATTTAAAAATTACCTTCATAAAAAGGTAGGTTTGCTTATTTAAAATACAAATAGCAGTTGATATAAATGTTTTTTATTTTAATTTAAGTCTGATAATTAACAGATATGAAGAAGGAGCAGCTAAAGGTGAGATGGGAGAGTGCTCGTGTTCTCTCACAAAACTTTTGTGTTCATCTGAGAAAATTTGCATTGGCACGCAAAAAATTAGCATTCGCTTGCAAAAGCACTGGAATATTAGCCTGACAAGCCAGACCCACATCACTTGAGATGTTGGGTCTGGGAACACACCATTGGCAGGGCTCAATCCGAGGGGCGGGATAAACGGTTGTCTTTCACATTCCCTCTGCACGCAATAGGATAGCGCTACAACCAACCAGAGCAATGAAGAAGGTGAAGCGGAGCTAGTTGATAGATTAAACTTTTGCCGTATCCGGTCGGCAAAACTCCGAACACATCTTCCTTTTTTAAGAATGACTTCAGTGCTGTTCTTTGTTCTTTTCTCAAAGAAAAGCTTAACTCCAAGTCTTCCAGAGTCGCGGCCAAAGCCGATTTGAAAGACCACTGTTCGCCAGCTTCTTTGTTTTCAAGTAGCACGTGGAACCGGCGCAACTCTGCCGTCATTATGTTAAGCCCGTCCATCGCTCTATACACGATGTGATTGGCCTGACTAGAGTTTGGTTTTTCAAGCTCGCAAGCCAACGGAGAGTTGCTAAACAAACTGCAAATTACATTACTGCCGCTAGGGTGCGTCTAGATTTCTAGGCTACTGGAATATAGTTTTTCCTCCTATCAAATATTTTGTGAGCGAACACAAAGTTTCTCGGGGGATGAATAGTTTTGTGAGAAAAAGCATTGAAATATAACAAAGTTTATCAGGAGAACGTAAATATTTTGTGAGCGAACGCAGTTTCTCGGGGGACAGAATAGCTTTGTGAGAAAAAGCATTGAAATATAACACAAAGTTTATCATGGGAACTCAAATATTTTATGAGCGAATGGAGTTTCATGTGGGATGAATAGTTTTGCAGAAAAAAATGCATTGAAACATAATGCAAAATGTATCAGGGGAGCGAAAATATTTTGCGAGCAAACGCAAAGTTTCTCGGGGGACATAATAGTTTTGCGAGCAAAAGTTTCTACGTTCGCTCACAAAATATTTGTGTTCCCCTGATAAACTTTATATTTCAATGCTTTTTCTCGCAAAATTGTTCCATATCCCAAGAAATTTTGCGTTTACTCGCAAAATATTTGCGTTCTCATGATAAACTTTGCGTTATAGTTCAATGCTTTTTCTCGCAAAACTATTCGTCCCCTGATAAACTTTGCATTTTATTTAATTGAGGTTTTTTTGCAAAACTATTCGTCCACCAAGAAACTTTGCTTTCGCTCGCAAAATAAATACATTTTGTTTAAAAAACACTGAAATATATAACGCAAAGATTATCAGGAAATCGCAAATAAGGCCTATTTTGCGAGCGAACGCAACGTTTCTCGGGGGACGGAATACTTTTGCGAGAAAAAGCATTGAAATATAACGCAAAGTTTATCGGGGGACGCAAATGATTTGCGAGAGAACGTTAACGTTCTGCGAGGGAAAGAAAAAGCATTGAAATAAACATTTTAATTCCATCTCATATTTGGGAGCTCTGTAATATTAGCATGTTGCTAGCTCATATGAACTTAATTATGTTTAGAATGAAATGTACCTATATCTGTTGAACATGATCATGTCTCAGTCTCTATTGTTCTGTCCGCCTGTCCAGCGTCGCTACGCAAAGCTCTGTCCATCCAGAACCTGACCCAGATCGAGACGCCGTGGGAGGGTGTGACGCTGAACAGGTGTCTGATCGTAGCCATAACCATCCTTCTGCTGAGCTCCGGCTTACAAAGAATACACGGTAAGTGTGTTAATGTCAACTAAATGTCGGGCTCAAATAACTTCTGGAAACAGCTAGACGTCTGATCAGAATGATTGACAGGTGTTTTCTCCTCACGCAGAGGCCGTCAGGGGCCGTAAGGATGTGAGTGAAGAGCTCGCAGCACTAAATGAGAGACACACTCTGATTAAAAGAGGGAAAATTACACCACATGAGGTGAGAACAAAAACAAACACAAGGCCTATAAGGGTAAAGATAATAAAGTGTCTCATAAAGTGATGTTTGTGTAAAGTAGTAATGAGCGCTTTCGAAACACTTACAAATCTTTTGTTTTGAATCGGAGCTTGTAGGCCTCGCCGAGTCACGTGATGATTTCAGAAGACGAGACTTCGTTACGCCCAGAGCCGTTAAAAACGTTTTTCAACGGCTCTGGGTACGTCATACTGTTTTCGAAACATTTCAAAATTGTTCGTTGATCTGGTTAACCAATGAAGTGTCTAACAGTTTTTAACTGATCTCGGTAAGTTTTATAATGTTGGTTCATTTTAAATTAATCTAATGAATTTTAATATGCATCTATAATACAAAACGGAGAATAATTGCTTCTAATTGAACTAGTTTGCCAAGCCTCGTCTAGGACTACAAATTAATTAAACACAACGGAACCTTAATATTTAATGGTATTTGTTTGTAGATGACATTTTCATGAAACATTGGCAATTGGTTTGTAAAATGTGTCATTAATTATACATGTTTGTGCTGAGTTTCCATTCCATTTACACCGAAACAGTGAATAACTTCAAAGAGCTTCGTTTCTCCCATCATGAATGACGTAAGTCAACCGCTAGATATCAACCGGCACTACATTCAGGTGTCTCGTATCACTCCGCAGACTCGCGCTTTTTTTCTTTCATACATTAGCGCCATCTTGTGTCTCAGTTTTCTAATGTAGTAAAAAAAAAAAAAAAAAAAACTCAGAACATAGTGTTAATATTATTGTCATAATATTTAATTGTTTGTCTAGTTGTTTTGTACATTGTAATGGACTATTTTTCTTAGCGGAAGCTAACAGATAAAAATATAAAATAATTGAAACTCAAATCATTATTTCACATCTGTGTTTATTTGGTGAGCTGGAGTGTAATAAGCAGGATAATGTACAGTTAGTTGGTCTTTAGTGATTATCCATTACATGATTTATTATAGAAATTTCACAGAACAATGTGTATTTAAATGGTAATCATTCACCTCTGAATTGATACTCTTAGCCGGACACTTCCTTATGGGACACGTTGTTCTGGTGGCTTGATGATGATGATGACGAAGGATCGAGGAAATCCAAGAGAGCGATTCGTGAAAATGTTTTCAGGGGCCTCAGAAACCGGGCCCTTCCAGACCGCAGGCTCCTGAAGAAGAGAGGGACCAAATTCACTGAGCGCAGAGGAAGAGGAAGACGAGAAGTAGATGAGATTAAAGAGAGACTGACAAGACAGAAAGAAAAAGAGATGAAAGTCAAGAAGAAGGTAGAGGAAGAGGAAGAAAAGGAGATGGAGAAACTAAAGAAACCAGCGAAAGAGAGCAAGCAAAAGCCTATGAAAGAGTGAAGGGCGTGATGTAATGAGTGCATAAGAAAATGAGGATGTCACAATGCAAAATAATCTTAATGCTGATTTTCCTTAGCAAAAATAATCTCTTGATTATAGGGTGAAATATGTTCATATCCACACATTATGACCTGGACTGATGATAAACTCTATAATTTGGTGCTTTCTGTTTTTGTTTTGTAAAATATTGATGGTCCAACCATTAACCCCTTCAGCACCATCGGAAATGTCTGCTAGCAAAACTCACCCACATCATCTTCTGCTTGTTTCAGATACCACTGAAATAATTCATTATTTTGTTGTGAGATCAGGAAGTAACAAGAAATAATACTTCAAGTAGGCTACACCAGTTTCTTTTGGATGTTTACGTCTGTATTGAAACGTAAATAGTGTTTTTTTCCCCACCAAATCCCATGAGCTTCAAACACCTGAGAATGAGTGTGTAAAAATCAGTCATTACAATATGATTTAGTTATAATAGTTTTTGGGATGCAAGTAAATAAAATATTTTCTTATGTAAAAGCCCCAAGAAAATGAGCAATTATTGACAATTCTTGTTTTTTAATGTAATTTTGCAGTTTATTATGATTTATCTGTGCATTTTAAACATTCATCTGTCCTCTTTACCCCTCAATAATCCCTCCCCTCCAGCCACCTGTCACTCACATGCAATCAACCAATAGAAAACCACAACCATCCAAACAATTCCCCATAGAGAAAATCAGGCCCCGCCCTACATTTGTTCTTGTTTGAGAAGCGTTTCACTCAGATATACGGCACAATCGGGAAGAAATGACTAGTGCAACTTGTTTTATGTTGATGTTTTAATGAAAAAAAAAAAAATCATAAAAATAACATTTGGATATTGTCTGTCATTGGACAAGAGCAGTGAGATTGTGACTTCACATGTAGAAGATCCTCCTCACTGAAGTCTCAACATCAGTATAAATTCACAAAACTACAAATTGTGAGGGTTAAGCACATGAAATTGAAGGAGCGCTGCCGATCAATGATCATGGATGTCCAGCGTTGTGTGGCATCCCGTCGGAGGGGAGCGGCGGCCTCAGGTGGGGGGGCAGGGCACCTGGAGGGGGCATTTGTGGGGGCATGTGATGCGGGACGGGGGCACCAGGGGGCAGAGGGGGCATTCCCGGGATTCCTCCAGGCGGCGGCGGCGGCATAGAGTCACCGAGCGGACGTGGGCCGAGTCCGGTGATCAGCGAAGGTGGACGCTTCACGCCGACCGGCGCTCCCTGTCCCGGTGGAGCGGGCATAGCTTTCTCCATCTTAAAGTGAAACTGCAGGAAAAACTGGAAGAGAAGGAGAGATTGTGTATTCAGCACGCCTTATTCTCTATATCAGTGTCTTCTTGAGTTTTCTTCTGGGAACCAACACGTCACAATATTCCTCATTTAAATAATTCATATGCAGAATAAAGGGGCGGGGCCTGGTTGAGTTAGTTAGTAGTGTGTTGAAACTGGTGGTTATGGTAAGGGGCGGGACATTTCCCAAACACCAATCACAACACACTGCTCCAGCCGACCAATCAGAGCACATTGTGCTTTTCAGAAGGAGGGGCTTCATAGAGACAGGAACTAAACAGAGCGTTACTGACAGACTGGGAAGAGAGGAGCTGTGACAATGGAGAATATGGGGGAATAATCAACATTCAAGCAGGAAAACCTGCTCTAGTAGAGCACAAAAACTTTGAAAAATAGCATAATATTGCCTCTTTAAATTTGCTTTAGACTCTAAAATGGATTCAGGGTTGACTGTACAAAAATTCTTCTAAAAAAATACGGTTAAGAGATACTGGACTCTAGCATGAAAAACATCCCAGTGGATCTTCATTTGATAAGAACATCAAAAATCATTTGATCTACCAAATTATTATTTTTTTTCTATCCATTCTCACCTGTTTCGTTTCCCTATTCCAGTGCGTCCAAAAACGAGTCTCGGCTTTGTCAATCTCTCGACTGGGGACCTGAAAATATGACAGGAGCAATAACATGAAAATCTTGCATTGAATTGTATTTTTAAAATATACTTAGCTTTAAATGCCATTGTGTGTCTTGTTAAACATATTGCTGCCTGACCCCAGTATTCAAACACAAAACAAGACAGATGTTTAATTGGACAGACCTTGAATGCGATGGTTTCGTACGGCTCAGCTGCGAACAGCAGATACTGCCAGCGCCGGTCTGGAGGCTCGATTCTCTGCTCATACGCGGACATGAAGCGATGCCTCGGTCCGATGCCTTCCGCTATCTCTGGGTAATCGATCTGAAGAACAAGGACCCCGTTTATGTCGTCAATAAAGGTTTGCAGATCAAAGGTTTGAAGAAAAAACATTTAAGACTAGTCTAAGCAGTTTATGCAACAGGACTCTGGATTTACCTGGAAAAGCAGACTCTGCTGTCCGACCTCTGGATCCCTTTGTTTGGTAACTATGGGTAAAATAAAAACCACACTTGTTAATCCATGAATTTAAGATTTGTACTGAGTTCCTACCAATTTTAAACAATGAATTTCCATGACTGTCCAGTTGTTTGTGATTACTGATTTTTAAAAATCATTTTATAGATATTGCTTCTTTAAAACTTATACATTTAAACTAGAGATGCACCAATATTCAATTTCCCTGCCGATACCGATATAGCAGAATATTCCAAACGATATCTGCCGATTATTCCGAATGATATCTGCCGATAATGATATCTGCCGATAGACGATTATTCCAAACGATATCTGATTATTCCGAATGATATCTGCCGACAGCGATTATTCCGAATGATATCTGCCGACAGCGATTATTCCAAATGATAGCTGATTATTCCGAATGATATCTGCCGACAGCGATCTGCCGATAGCGATTATTCCGAATGATATCTGCCGACAGCCATTATTCCAAATGATAGCTGATTATTCCGAATGATATCTGCCGCTAGACCATTATTCCGAATGATATCTGCCGCTAGACCATTATTCCGAATGATATCTGCCGCTAGACCATTATTCCGAATGATATCTGCCGCTAGACCATTATTCCGAATGATATCTGCCGCTAGACCATTATTCCGAATGATATCTGCCGCTAGACCATTATTCCGAATGATATCTGCCGCTAGACCATTATTCCGAATGATATCTGCCGCTAGACAATTATCCCGAATGATAGTCGTTTATTCCGAATGATAGTCGTTTATTCCGAATGATATCTGCCGATAGCCGATTATTTCCGAATGATATCTGCCGATAGAGATTATTCCGAATGATATCTGCCGATAGCCGATTATTTCTGAATGATATCTGCCGATAGAGATTATTCCAAACGATATCTGATTATTCCGAATATCTGCCGATAGAGATTATTCCAAATGATATCTGATTATTCCGAATGATATCTGCCGATAGCTGATTATTCCGAATGATATCTGCCGATAGAGATTATTCCAAACGATATCTGATTATTCCGAATGATATCTGCCGATAGCGATTATTCCGAATGATATCTGCCGATAGACGATTATTCCAAATGACAGCCGATTATTCCGAATGATATCTGCCGACAGCCGATTATTCCGAATGATAGCCGGTATTTTTTTATTGGTATCTGCCGATACCAATAAAAAAAATAAAAAATAAATCTCTCCCAAACAATGCTACAAACTATACAGGGAACCCTCTCATTTGGTTCATTACTATAACATTAGATGTTAAAATTAACAACATGCATGTTTTACTTTTCGGAGAAAAGACTCCGAACTGAATTGAGGTGCCACAGCGATCCGTCACATCACATTTAAGAGCGTCAAACGGCATTTATCGTTTGATTTTCATGATAAAATGGACAGAATTTGAAAGCTGTGACTTTGTTTCTTATCACAAGTAAAGCACAAAGCTCTGTGATTATTGGATGGGAGGCGCGCACCAAATAATGTTTGATTTAGAGAAAAACCACAGACCTGGCAACCCTGGCTTGAACTACGGGTGATTCATAGGGTCAAATAGAGCCTGCTTTAACGTCGCTATTTTTGAACCGTTAATGCGTTGTCGTCGCGTTAACTTCAACAGCCCTAAATTCAACACGAGATATTCTCCACACACAGTATGACGTTTTTCCACACCCTTTGATTGACAGGACATAATCAGCTTTTATCGGCCGATACATCTGTACATCTCTAATTTAAAAAAATATAATATTTAAATGTACAACTGTATGTAATAAGAAACCAGGAAAAAAACTCAGAGCAACTAGAAAAAGTGAAGTACACAGAAAAACCTATTTGCACTACCAAAATTTAAATTGCTTTTCCAAGCCTGGCAAGTTAAAAATTTTTCCTCCATGACAATGACTACGTTTACATGTGCACAAATAATGTTTACATGAGGTAAGGTTTAATCGCAATATTGCATAAGATGAGAGTGCATGTAAATGTAGTCACTGGGAAACATGTCTATAAAGCAAACGAATGGGATTCAACGGTGAACGGAAATCATTCTGCTTATGCATTATGAACCAGGCTCAATGTCATACCTTTATAACCTGGTCTGCCAATCTTGACAAACTTCTTCACCTCAACTTTGACTTTCTCTGGAGCAGGCTGTGCCGGAGCTTCCTTTGCCTCTTTTGCGGCTCGTCTCGCCCTAAAATAGAAAAGCACACACGACACAATAAGTTCCTGCTCATCATCCTGATAATCATGTGTGTGAATGCAGCACTTACAGGTTAGACTGGTGCTTTTTGCCCTGTGTGTGAGCGAGATAACTTCCCTAGAAGAGAAAAATCGCAAACAATTCACATTTAAGGGTGAACGAGACAAATTTATGTTCATGAAGTGCATTAATGTTGCTCATCATACCTCATTATTGTGCAGTGTGAGACACAGTTTACACTCATAAGACCCCAAGTGGTTTTTCATGAAGTACGGATCTTTATTGATGTCTATCGTCTCCAGCGCGAGCTGCCGCAGTCGCTCACGCCGGTCTCGGTTGCTCTCGGACGACGAGGCGACGCCGCCGCTGCCCGTTTTCCCTCCAGCTCTGTGCTGGAAATCCATGATGGCAGATCCTCACGCTACTGCTGCTGAAACCAGCAAAGAGGAAAACACGGTTAAAGGGGACATATGATGCATACTTGATCTTGTGCACCGTTTTCTGTGCTGTGCACACATCCAAAACATACACACAGAAAGCAGCCTCTCATACTGAAGTGTGCAAGTTCTCTTCCGCGTCTTTTTGCACTTCAACGGACAAATACACACAAAACTGTCAAAATATCCTTGTAATGTCTAAACACTGTCGGTTATGTCTAAAGTAAACGTAAACAGTTGAGAAAGAAAACACGTGTGTAACAGTATATTGGATCCATGCAGCTCTTAAAGTGACAGCAGCCTAATATTCCTGTTGCCGTCTCTAAAATAACGTTAATCAAACAACAAAAGACAAAGCTGATCTCGACTGAATAACTTTTGTAACTATATTTGTAATGTTTATTTTATTCATAAAGTGCAGTGTTATTTTACATTTGATTACGGTTTCTGTACCGGAAAATCTTAAAACACTTTATTTCAATCGTATCTTTGTTCAGTTGTATTTATTTGTGTGATTGCTAATTTTTTATTTGTTCTTTAACTACTGAGTGTTTACTTGTCTTTAATAATGCTTGAGATTCACATTAGTTAGGCTAGTTGTTTTTGCTATGGTATTTTTAAACCATAGGCAAAAGTTCCTTGTGTGTTCCTTTAGCCTGTTGATGGTATTCAGCTACAATGAAATGTTTTGAAATAAGACTTAGAATAAATGTGAATGATATCTAAGTTTTTTTTGTATGTTTTTACCTTATTTGAATCGAAATTGGGAATCGGAACTGTTAAAATTCAAACGATACCCTAATCAGGTAACCGTTAAAAAGTATAGAGCATACGTTTTTAACGGTTGCGAATTAAATTCAAATTTCAAATGTATTCAAACGTAACGTTAATACGCGGTAATTTACTGAAATGGAGGTACAAAATCGTCATAGATGATGGTAGCCAATAATAAAAGACAAGAGCTCTTGATTATTTTAGACTTACATATAATAGTCTGAAAGTTAGCTTGTTAAATTGTAAAGGTCTGAGAGAGAGTGGAAAACAGTCAAAAAATATTGATTGTTTTTAGAGCAAGAAACCTTGACTAACATAACAGAATAATAATAATAAAAAAAAAAAAACACAAAACGCATACAATATGGTCCCATTTAAAGTTAAGTGTAAGGTTTCACTTATCAGCTAAAATTGAATATATCTAAGTTTGCAAAAACATAATGATAATAACACAATAGTGTGTTAGAGCTGAATCGGACCGAACTGATTTTAAAGCTGCACTTTCAATGAACAATAACACACGCCTATGGCTTATTAAAAGACTGATGTGTTATCTTTCTTTTAAAAGTGAAAATAAGTATCATTTTTATCGAAACACTCATTTTGAAAACAACTTTACCTAACGTCCAGATCACGCTTGCCGCCGTCGCAGTTATAATGCGCGTGCGCGTCGAGTGATGCACTTCCTGTTCCTCTTAATTTGACATGCACAACTTTATTGATCACAGTACAATAGCAATGCTACATTACAATACAGTGAGGGTGCACAAAAGTCTAAAAGAAAACATACTTGACAGGTTTTACTAAAAATAAGCGATAATGCGTGTTGAAAACACGCCATCATCAAAAATCTAATTAACATAAACATGGCTTATTATTATTTTAAAGACATTTATATATGTGTACAGACGTTTAAGTGGTAAATCAGCGCCCTCTGTCGGCTACATGTGTTCAGCTCCTCCAGCTTAGTTGCTTGTGTTGCATAGATAAATATGCATGGATGCCTCATTAGTGGCTGTTAAGCCGTCCGCCATATTGGAACGGTCAAAACACCGTCCGTGAACACTCGAGAGCAAGTTTACTGAGCGTCTGCAACCGTAGTTGGATGAATATCTATATCAATAGACTTCAGCAGATGGTTTTGCTAAACTAACACAATACAACAAGACGAAGGCGTCAGCTAATACATTAAAAAGTTACCATAGTATAAAAACCTGTAATATTGTTAATACATATAGAGAATACATTCTCACAAGTGAAAAGGTATCCCATTTCTTCAGGAAATTAAATCTCGGCGGTTTCACAACCAGAATCTGCGCAATGTTGTGGCATCATTGATTTTTATTTACTGTGAGTGACGACACGCTGACCGTTACAAGATGGCGGGCGTGCCGACGTGTCTGGATCAGTCGAATGTGGTTTCTACGTATACACATCTATGGCTCTGTCTGTCTGTCTGTCTGTCTGTGTGTGTGTGTGTGTGTGTGTGTGTGTGTGTGTGTGTGTGTGTGTGTGTGTGTGTGTGTGTGTGTTCTTAGATTCAGTTCATTCGCAGAATCAGAAGAGCAACTGAACACAGCAGCAGTATGACTGACAGTCCGGATGAGGAGTATCTGATCTGTTTAAAGTCATAAAATGCGCTTTAGTGAGACGAAACTGCTGTCAAAGAGCTAAAAATGCGATTTAACGAGAAGGAGCTGGTGTTCCTGAGCCGCCAGCCGTCAGAGAGAGCGGCCGAGCTGGGCATGAGAGGCCCGAAGAAAGGAGACGGTAAGAGCCCATCATTTCTCTCGATTATCTGCTGGACGTAGACGCGCTCAAAACTGAATCAACGACAGAACTAGAAGACTCTCCCCTTTTTTACGATCAATGTTGTGATTCGAAATACCATTGTGGCGTACTACACGTACTATTTCTGGCTTGTAAAGATATTACACCAATAATAAAAGTAATATGCTATTCCGAGTACAGCCTATTAATTGCTTTTAGTCACTAGTGTTAGTGCTCGAACTGCGGGTCACGTGACCTTCACTACGCGCACTCTTGATAGGTAGCGTTACTTGCTGCATTTGCGTAAGGTTGATCTCCGTTAGACTTTTTCGCCTCAGAGATCGCTTCCATGTTAGAAATTAAATTCATAATAAATGAAGTTGTCTGGAAGAATGCAACAAAACAACAACCCTTGTCATTTGTGTCGCAAATGATGCACAATATTATGCACTATGTATAGTAAATGAATTTTATAAGTTTATTTATTATTTGATTAACACTTTACTATCGCAACTGATGCTGGTAGGTCACGTGACAGTAACAAGTACGTCCGAATTTCATTCATACTATATAAAGCATACTTTTTAAAGAGTTTGCGAAGAAAATTTAAATGTAGTACCTATTCAGCATGTGATTTTGGACACACAATACACAATGTTCCACACTTCGTTTTTCCCCCCCGGTTAATTAACAGCATCATCTGGCTATTTATTTTTTTGCACTTTAAAATTATACTTAAAAAACAGCATAGAATAGTGCGCGAGTACGAGAATTGGGAAGCATCAATAATAATTTCTGCGCAATACGATAAAATCGTATTGAGAATAGTGAGGTCCATAACGCAACTATAACGAGGACCGATATCGTTGGAATCTTTTTCAGAATGATTTTTTAAAGCTGATGAACAGTTAAAAACATTGACAGCCAATCAGAATCCACCCGACTTTAAAGAGTCAAGCATTTAAAGGGACAGAAAACAATGCGCGCATACAAAAAGTTATCATCCGTTTGTGTAGGTGCTAATTTAGTTAATAAAGTTATCGTTCTTAATCATCGGACAGGGATTTAATCGTTAGTAGGAGTTCCAACTGCATCAGCTGGCGAGTCACATGACCTCCACTACGCAAACTTCAATGGTATTTGCCAAATTTGCATTACGTTAAAGTTTTTATTTCAGCTTGTCACCTTAAAATTGCCAACATCGAAAATGAAATTATAACGAAGCTGTCATGATGCAACAACACTATAATACGGGAAAGATGATCAACGAAACTGTCAGGTTACGCAACAACTGTAACTTTCTCGTAATATTCCACAAAGTTGTTAGAATGTGAGAATTGGGACACACTGATAATAATTTTTTACGCAAAACGATAAAATCGTATTGAGAATAGGGAGGTCCACAACACAACTATAACGAGGACTGATATCGTTGGAATCTCTTTCAGAACGATTTTTAAAGCTGATGAACGATAAAAACATTGACAGCCAATCAGAATCCTCCCGACAAGCATTTAAAGCGACAGTGAGCGCATACAAAAAGTTATCGTCTGTTTGTGTGGGTGCTAATATAGTTATCGTTCTTAATCGGACAGGGATTTATTCATAAGTAGGTGTTCTAACTGCATCAGCTGGTGAGTCACATGACCTCCACTACGCAAACTTAAATTGGTAGTTGCCGAATTTGCATAAAGTTCAACTTTTTGTGTGTGACAACTAGACGCCCTGTTATTATTAATGATGGCGTTTCTACGCAACGCGATAAAATCTGACAGGAATTTAATCGCTGTTGGTAGTTAATAGGTTCAAAAGCATCAGCAGGCAGATCATGTGACATTCACTACATGCGCTCCCATTGGTTGATCGCATCGTCAGATCAGCGATCGCGTCGTCTCAAATCACCATCATTCACGAAAAATGTTATAATCAATAATAATATGCTTTACTTTATATAGTGCATCTGATTCTGAAAAAATGAAGTTTTACAATACAAACTAATAAAAATATTAAAAAAAATTGACTAAACGTGCACTAAAAAGCCAGTCTAAACCAGTTTTATGTTCGATTTTGACTGTGCCACACTAGACTGGTCTAGTCTGGTTTTGGAGATGAGGCGTAACAGAGTCTGACTGAATTCTCCTCTGTTTCCCACCACAGTTGTGAAGAAGCGCCTAGTGAAACTGATCGTTAATTTCCTGTTTTACTTCCGGACCGATGAGGACGAGGTGAGTGCGGCATGAGCGTCTGATCTGAATCTCAACACCATCGCGGTCACGTTGATTTCAGTTTGATTTGCTTGTGTTTTCAGCCCATCGGCGCTCTGCTGCTGGAACAGTGTCGCGTGGAGAGAGAAGACAATCAGGCTTTCTCTATCGGTAAGAGTCACAGATTCACACATCACACGTTTGTGGTTTTAATGTAAAGCATCATCTAAAGGACTGATGTTCTCTGTATCTCTTCCTTATTTGACCCTTTAAAGGGGTCATAACACACACAGTTTCTGCCAGTCTCATGTTACTCTTGAGTATCTATAGAGTAGTGTTGATCCTTCATATCTCCCAAGAGTCTTTAGTTTGATCATATTTATAAAAGACAGATACACTGTACCGATTCTTTCAGAAAACAGCTGAGCTCGTGGAGGCGTGCAGTGGGCGGAGCTAAAGAGTCACGAGCACACACACACACACACCACATCATGGCATTATCCCTGGATAACTCTCGATTCTCTATACGTTGGTGTTGTTCACATTATATGCACTTACGCGCCGATTGCCAACAAAACACACACATTTGATGCAGTTTCACTCACCGCCTGCGGTTTCCACTCATGACCGGGAACAAACACACACACTTGCAGAACTCCGGAAACACAAACTGCATCCACTGTTCCCTTAACGCTGGGTTATTTGGGAAGCTGAACAAGGTGATCTTTCTTTCACAACCAGCCGCCGCCGACGGCTCCCGTAACCTGAACGAAGCTCGTTGATGGATGCGCTCTTGCTCTCGCTCTGGGTGGTGTGTGTGTGTGCGCTCATGCCCATACAAGGAATCCCGCCCTTTATGACGTCACACAGGGCCATACTCGAAAAAAACCTTCCAAAACTTGTTTGAATCCTGAAGGAGTGTATTTGGCACAGAAATACTCCGTCATACGTCCAACTCATTTTTTGAAGTTTTGTCCATGTTTATCATGAGAATCAACTCTTTAACAGTGTAAATAAGGCAGAATGCATGAAATAGCATTAGACCCAGGTTTTCCTGCTTGAATGTTGATTATTTCCCCATATTCTCCATTGTTGCGGCTCCTCTCTTCCCAGTCTGTCAGTAACGCTCTGTTTAGTTCCTGTCTCTATGAAGCCCCTCCTTCTGAAAAGCACACTGTGCTCTGATTGGTCGGCTGGAGCAGTGTGTTGTGATTGGTGTTTGGGAAATGTCCCGCCCCTTACCATAACCACCAGTTTCAACACACTACTAACTAACTCAACCAGGCCCCGCCCCTTTATGCTTTCTTGCTTGTTTTCCAGTGTTCCTGGACGAGGCCGAGAGGAAGTATTTGTTCGAATGCGATTCTCAGGAACAGTGTGTTGAGTGGATCGACGCCATCATTAAAGCCAGGTGTGTGACGCTGACGTTACCCATCATCCTGTGCGTTTCCTGATTTATAACCGTAATCTGCTTCTGTCTCACAGTTATGAATTCATGCGTAAGAACCTGATCTACTACCGCACAGAAATCCACCGATTGACTGGAAAGGTAAGGAAATCAATATTAATTTATGTAACAAATACCCAGTAGAGCTGCACGATTCTGGATAAATTGAGAATCATGACGGTTTCAAATAGAGATCATGATTCTAAATAGACAATTAAACAAAATAACGTGTAATATACTAGAGGTTCTGACAAAATGTCAATTGCTGCAGTCTACTAAAAAATACTTAATTTGATTTTTTTTTTTTAATTGTTTGCTGGATGAATCAGTGTTTTTGAACAAATCTCTTGAATGAATGATTCAATGACTCACTCAAATACTTCACTTGTTTCATTACTGGATGAATCAGTGTTTTTTAATGAATCTCTTGAGTGAATGATTCAATGACTCACTCAAATACTTCACTTGTTTCATTACTGGATGAATCAGCGTTTTTGAATGAATCTCTTGAATGAATGATTCAATGACTCACTCAAAGACTTCATTTGTTTCATTACTGGATGAATCAGCGTTTTTGAATGAATCTCTTGAATGAATGATTCAATGACTCACTCATAAAGACTTCATTTGTTTCATTACTGGATGAATCAGTGTTTTTGAACAAATCTCGAGTGAATGATTCAATGACTACTTCACTTGTTTCATTACTGGATGAATCAGTGCTTTTGAATGAATCTCTTGAATGAATGATTCAATGACTCACTCATAAAGACTTCACTTGTTTCATTACTGGATGAATCAGTGTTTTTGAACAAATCTCTTGAGTGAATGATTCAATGACTCATAAAGACTTCACTTGTTTCATTACTGGATGAATCAGTGTTTTTGAACAAATCTCTTGAATGAATGATTCAATGACTCACTCAAAAAGACTTCACTTGTTTCATTACTGGATGAATCAGTGTTTTTGAACAAATCTCTTGAATGAATGATTCAATGACTCACTCAAAAAGACTTCACTTGTTTCATTACTGGATGAATCAGTGCTTTTGAACGAATCTCTTGAATGAATGATTCAATGACTCACTCATAAAGACTTCACTTGTTTCATTACTGGATGAATCAGAGCTTTTGAACGAATCTCTTGAATGAATGATTCAATGACTCACTCAAAAAGACTTCACTTGTTTCATTACTGGATGAATCAGTGTTTTTGAACAAATCTTTTGAATGAATGATTCAATGACTCACTCAAATACTTCACTTGTTTCATTACCGGACAGTGTTTGAATCAAGATCACGATCTTTTAACAATTAATCATGCAGCTCTAGCACATAATATTGATTATGCTTTGATGTAATGTGTGATCTCCTGCAGGATCCACTAGAGCAGTATGGGATATCGGATGAAACACGCTTTCAGGTCAACAGTGGTCTTCCTCCTCTGCCTTCGCCTCCCACATAAACTCCCACAATCATCTGTTTTTTGCTTGTTTTGTTTCTTCAGGTTTTTCTTCATTTACAGTCTGCCAGTATCCATCACTGTACATTCTGACCTCTATAATCTTTTTATTTGCAAATACGTAATATTACTGTAATGAATGTCTGCTGAGTTTGAGCCAATTGCAATAAAAATTTCTTCCCAATAAGGTCATAGTTAATGAGGACGGCCTGAACTGGGCCGTCTTTTTAAAAAATGATCTCAGCACCTTTATTGCCTTTTATAACTGTGATGTTAAAAGGTTTTCTGTGTGGTCACGCATGCATTATGTAGCTTCACCTCAAGTGCACTAAAGAGGGCTTTTCCCAGAAGCACTGAAGCTTTTCAGTCCAAACATTTGAGCTGCTTTGAGTTTGTGCCTATGAGTTTGTATAGTGGTCTGAATTCACCTCAAAATCATAAGAATAAATAGAAAATTATATTTTTGCACAAAGAACATTAAGCCTGCTTTATGACTGTTAAATTGTGAAATTATTTCCATGACAATATGTGCATTTACCCAGCAAACCATTATTACTGAAAAACAAATAAATCTCATTCTCATTAGTGTAATAGTCATTAAAATTAAACGTAAATTACACTGTAAAAAGTGTTCGTGCTGCCTTAAAATTAAAAAATATAAATTTATAAATATATATAAAAAATATAATTTATATATTTTATTATGATAAATATATTTTTAATTTAAAATATATAAAAGTTTAGTCAACTTTGAATAATACTAAGTGACAACTTGGATATTTGAGTTGACTAAACTTCAAATTAAGGCAGCACGAACACTTTTTCAACCATTTTTAGTGTATTTTACAAATGCACAACAATTATTTATTAAATGTAATAAATGCAATAATTTGTCAATGCAAACGCCTATAAATGCAGGCTTTATTACTTAATGCAGAATTTAATTTCGTATTTTTTCCTTTTGATTTCGTGGTGACATCTGACCTGTAAATTCCACGTGTTTAAACATCATTGCATTCACAAATTTGCTCTTTGTGACGGTAGCAGATTTCATTAAACGAGAGGGTTTTTGTTGAACACATCAGTGCATCAGAATGTGAGATTATGCACTTGAAATGATTCCTTCTATAATTTAGATTTCATAATTTATATATGTTCCTCATTTCAATCTTAATTTTGTTAATAAATCTCTTTTAAAAGATACCAGTGCTTTTGGTTTTATGCTGATTTACCCACTAACAGTCTCTTCTTTTGTGCTGATTCAGACACTATCATCCAACGCAAGGAAATGTTCATATAAATGCATTATAATATGAATGAAAATCTGCCAGTGGGGTCATAAAAATAATCTTGCTTTAAAATAATTTTTCTGACCGATGTTTGTTGTTGTTTTAAGCACAAACTCACTTCATTTTGATGCATTTTTTTAGTAAACAGTAAAATATCTTCAGTCATTTTGCTTCTCCAATAAATGCATCTTGATTTAAGAATGTTTAGATATAAAAATATTGATGAAGAACGTCATTTTCTGCAGTGTTTGCTCAATAACACTCAAATTCTGCTGAAAATTCTTCTCAAAATCTTCACCACTTATTCAGGGCAACAGATAATGCTAATATTTCCTGTTAAATACCACAAATTAGTCATTTTATGAATGCAACATATTCTGACTCATTTTCACAAGAGATGAAGAAACAGAAAATGAGCTCAAATATGACTGATATCTTATGTGTCGATGCATCTGTGGTTATTTAAGGATATTTAAATTGAATAAGCACAAGCTCTGTGACTAGCGGTTAGCTTACATGAGGACTCAACTTGACGTTCACTTTCATGTTTTTAACCAGCTTTTAAAATGTTGCATTAAAATGATCAAACGGGATGGATTTTTTTGTAGAGTGACACAAACACAAAATTAATCAGATGCATTGATAACACTCACTGTTTGTGCTTCTGATTCCCGCCAATTAATGATGTCACTTCCTGAAGGATGATGTCATTAAGGAAGTGCCTTTTGTTACTCATATGTGACCCTGGAGCACAAAACCCGTCATGCGTCTCACGGGTATATTTGTGGCAATAGCCAACTATACATTGTATGTGTCAAAATTATTGATTTTTCTTTTATGCCAAAAGTCAGGATATTAAGTAAAGATCATGTTCCATGAAGATATTTTGTAAATTTCCTACTGTAAATATATAAAAAAAATTATTAGTAGTAGTAGTATGCATTGCTAAGACCTTCATTTGGACAACTTTAAAGGAGATTTTCTCAATATTTCGATTTTTTTGCACCCTCAGATTCCAGATTTTCAGTTATAGTTGTATCTCGACTAAATATTGTCCTATCCTAACAAACCATACATCAATGGAAAGCTTATTTATTCAACTTTCAGATGATGTATAAATCTCAATTTAAAAAAACAATTACCCTTATGACTGGTTTTGTGGTCCAGGGTCACATATTATAATAAAT
The DNA here is from genome assembly GCA_039654105.1 of Coreius guichenoti. Classification (NCBI taxonomy): domain Eukaryota; kingdom Metazoa; phylum Chordata; class Actinopteri; order Cypriniformes; family Gobionidae; genus Coreius; species Coreius guichenoti. Next base: position 1,235,377 of record CM077175.1, on the reverse strand, counting down.
AAACATGATAATCACTTGCATATCATAATATGCACACTGTAAAAACATTTTTTGACCTGTAAATAAAAACACTAGAATACTTAAACACATGTGAGGGCGAGTAAATCGAACTGCGCTGTAAAAATTAAGTATTTTTGTAAGTGCGCAGATGCTGATTTTTAGGTGACTGTCCCTTTAAGACCGAGACACGAGTCACCGCTGAATGTGTAACTCACACTCCCTGATGAATTATTGACACACAGACCCTCATTACTTTTAATAAGTGAGCGCTGGCTCAGTCAAATCTCGTCTTTCACTGTAAGAATGAAAACCAGCTTATTTCCTCTCTGTCTTTCTCACATCTGCTCGACCAAACTGAATGTGTGGAGAACAAAAGGGCCACATTTTAATCTGTCAAGACCTAGAAACAATCAAGTAGCCTAAATAAAAAAAGTCTTAGGATTTTGAAAGTTGTAAAACAAAGAAACATAATGTAAATGGAAAAGTATTTTTAATTTTCTGCGCTACTTCTATGTGACCAATCAAATTAGTGTCATCGATCATGTGACTCTATACGGTCAGGTTTTGTTCATTAAAGCAAATACAGACACCAGTCTCAAATTCCTGCTTATAATGTTTTACTCAAATTATTATCCTGATAATATCATTTGTAATGAACCATTTTAGTAAATTAGAAAAACATACAAAGAGTAGGCTAAGCTTTTTTTTTATTATTATTATTTTTTACTAGTGATGGCAGTGGAACGTAACGGAAATTCATCAGTCAAGTGAAAATCAAGGGATCAATCGTTCTTATCCAAGTCTTTAAGTTGTTCTATTAAAAGACTAATCACTAATAATCTCTCCAGCATCTGAAAGACACATTAAAGGTACACTGTGTAACTTTTGGCCCTTTAGTGGTTAAAAAACAAAGCTGCATGCATTTTCGCGGAATAACATTGTTTTGGTTGTGCTTCGGCTCTGCGTGACTGTGCGGATGGATATGACCCTAGAGAGCGACACAATTTATCTGTTCAATAAAACACCTCACTCACCTGTTGAGTAATAAAACACCATCTCCGCATCATGTTTACAACATTTCAAGGAGGCTGGAGATTTAGCGGCGCCATGTCAACTCATGTCAAAGTTTATATTGTTAGTAAAGGTACAGTAGGACTGCATTGTTTGTGGAATGTGCTTTAAAAAGAGATATCTGCAATACGAGTCACTGCAGGGCACATTAAACTACATTTAAAAGTGCATTAAAAACTTCATTGTAATTTAATACATATTTAATTCATTAAAATTATATGTAGCCTATTTTTTTTTTACTATCATCCATTAAAAAGCGTTCATCATCATTAGGCACACATCATAAATCATTACAAGTCTAACCTGGCAGCGATAGAAAGAACACTTCATTTTTTCTTTTCATTAAACAACATAGCCTACAATATAACACAATAATTAATTTTTCTCTTTATTCATTAAAATGCATAATATCAGCGTCATATGCATACATGCAGTTATAATCATTACCATTCAAATCTTATAACTGGTAAAACCTGAATGTGCACATAAAAAAAAATACATGGACATTTTTTACTTTATAACAATATCACTTAATATTACTATTAAATAGGCTACTATGGTAATGTCGTAAATGAGTCCTACCTGTCGCGACATTCCCTTCTCTTATAAAATAACCTTTTTATCATAGTAAAATTTACATATCGTATGTTTAGCGTAAAATATGTTGAAGATTAGCGGACAGGTCGATTGATTAAATATTAAGCTGATCCATTCACAAAAAACGGCCTCTGGTCTCCTTTCCTGCAGCGTTAGCATTAGCCGTTACGCTTTTTAGGTTAAAGGTTGCAAATATGACGAGCACGCACGGGCAAGTGACGTACGCAATTGCGCGCGAAAACCATCCTGACAGGTCTAAAATATAAACACTTACCATAGTGATTCAGGGTAAAACAAAAACACTTTTTGGAAGAAGCATTGATGTATTGATTTATTTACATTTTGTTCATTTTGAACAAAAACATTAAATATGCAGCAAAAAAAAATAAAATAAATAATAATAAAAAAAAATATATATATATATAATTTCACTGGGAAAAAAAGTCAGTTGTGTGGATGATTTTATTAAGCTGATACAGATAATATGACCTCTTCAAACTAGCTAAACTAAACTACAGAGCTCTGGACGAGGTCTTTAGTGTGTCGTACTAATGTAAATAAGATAACAATGAACATGATGTTGTGTAAATATACATGTTGCTTTCTTTATTCATGTTTCTGGTCTTACTGTGAACGATTCATCAGTGTTTTCATAAACGTTCATGTAAAAAGTCCCTACATTTGTTCTAACTGAAAATGCAATGTTTCACATACAACAGATGTAGAAGTAAAATGGGTCGTGAATGCAGTTTAACGCGGCGCTGAAGTAAACAAGCAGGCGTTTCATTACTTTCAACTGTGGGTTATCTTATCTGGGTACTGAAAAGGGAATTGATGCACTTTCATTCGTCTGTAACAGAAATACACTGCAAACACTTCCTTAATTGAGGTTTCTCGCACTAAATTAGACTTCAGCTATCAACAGGGTAAAACCATGATTTCACTTTGATGTCAAAGGGCCTGGAGTCGTGTGGATTAAGTGCAAATAGCGATAGATTATATTTACATTAAGTGAAAATAGCATATCTTCTTAGCGATAGATGATATTTACACTAAGTGCATATAGCTGTAGATGCTACTTACTAAGTGAAATAGCATACCAAGTGAAAATAGTGATATATTCTATTTACACCATGTAAAAGTAGCAGTTCTTTGCAATATGTGTAAATAGTAATTAGATGCTATTTATACTTTATTTTGGCAGATACATACTATTTGCACCTCAGTATTGTTGTACATTAACAGGATGCAATAATAACATAAATTTAATAAAATTATTAAATGGGTGCAGCCTTAATGGGACAATAAAAGCCCTCCCTACACCGACCCCTAACCCTACCCAATAAATACTTTTATTATTATTAAACATTTTGTTAGGCAATTTATTTCCACTATTTTTAGAACATTTTCTTAATTTTTATTGCAAGTAAATGCCTTTCCGATGTGATATGTGATGGGAAAAGGGAGAAGAGCGCGGCAAAAGACTGATTCGAACCCGGGTCGTTCACGTCAAAACCTCGCTCCTTGAGCCTTACGCTTTACAGACTACACCACTGAAGAGGTTGACATATGTGCGTTGTTAGGAGAAGCTAGTGCAAATAGCACTTGCCACTTTTTGTAAATGGTGTAAATAGACACTCCGTTACTTTTATTATGGAGGGATGCACTTTTTTTGGCTTTAAAATCTCACTTACCATTCACTCCCATTATAAAGCTGGAAAGAGCCAGGATATTATTTAATATAACTTTGATTGTGTTTGGCTGAAAGAAGAAAGTCATATACACCTAGGACGGCTTGAGGGAGATTAAATTGATCATTTTAAACTAACCCTTTAGGTCTTGTTTTCTGAAAATATGAAAATTAATTTTTTTTCTGACTCCATTGGCAGATATTTGTTCTTGTTTTAAAAGCACAATATGTAAGATTTTTGGATTTAAATATCCAAAAACCACTAGAACAGTGTTATATATTTTGTTGACTTGTGTACTTACATTATACCAAATGTTTCCAAGAATGTTTAAATCCAGAGAAATAAGCGATTTTAACCAGGACACGGACCGCCTATCAATGACATCATACCCGCGTTACCCTCGATTTCCTGTTTTATTTAGTAGTAACCATGGAAACACAAAGACGCTTTAATATATGATGTGTTTTATTAGACAGGTGAGCAACTGTTTGGATCATTCATGGACAGAAACTAATCATTGTTCTCCAGCTCAACACAGTTAGTCTTATTGTGTAAATCTGGTGTTCTTGATTTACCGCGAGTACCATGTTTTACCATGCCTAATATGATCTCGCTCACTGCAGTGTGAACAAGTGTCTCATAGTAGCGCTGAGCGAATGCACAGAGTAGCATTATAACATCACTTTAACACACTCAAATGTGTGTAATATGATAAAACAGCGCTGCGTTCCCCCATGAGCGGAAGAAGCGGAAGCGCTCGTCTGCGGCAGAATAAAAGCTCCGCCCAATCAAGGAGTCAAGACACGCTTTTGTTTTGAATACGAGACCTCTAGCGGCGAAAAATTACATATTGTGGCTTTAAGCACAAACTCACTTCATTTTGACACATTTCTCAGAAAACAAGACTTAATATCTTCAGTCATTTTGCTTCTCCTGTTTTAAGAATGTTTAGATATTTGTGCTGGAAAACAAGACAGAAATCAGTTTTTCTCTCAGGTCACCATTCGCACGCGAGCGATGAAGAGCGCAGCGGCGGCATCTTCAAACTCCTGCGCGTCCATCGTGGGCCCGTCCTGCTGCTTCCCGGGATGAACCTCCGCCATGGCCTGCGCCACTTTAGCAGGAGAGATCTTGGCACTGGCCTCCAGGTACCGCGCCACGTCCGCCCCGTCCGCCGTCTCCAGCGCCTCCCGGAGGGTCGCGAGCACCGCCTGGCACAGCGCTCTCTCCGCCGGCCTGTCCGGAGCGCTCGCCACCGCCGCGTACAAACACTGAGACTTCCTGATGTAGTCGGCGAACACGGAGCAGGTCAGCACGCCCTGCCGGAAGAGCTCGAAGGGCACGAACTCGTAGTCGTGGCACTGGATGCGGCGCAGGAGCGGGGCGGCGGTGGAGCCGGAGAGACCGCCCTCGCTGCACAGGCACTGGAGCATCTCCGTGTACAGACGCCCGCGGACGCCTCCGGCACTGCGCTGGCGCCGGCCGCACTCGGTCAGCAGCTCGTACGCCACACGGATGTTGTTGTTAAACGCTGATCTGAGGGGAAGAAAGGATGAGCTCAAACTGAATCTAAACGAGGGAATCGCACTGGTCATGTGTGTGCAAGTGCTGGTTCACCTAATAAAGTAATAATCTAAAAACCTAATAACAGTAATAATAAAATAAAATAAAATAAAATAAAACCTCTTATGGATTAAAATAGATGAATAAAAGTAATAAAAAATAAATAAATAAATAAATAAATAAATAAAAATAAATTTATCCACCAGTTATATATATGAAATACATATATGAAATTTAAAAAATAATTAATGAAATAAAATTAAAAAAAGAATCATCTCTTGGTTTAACACAGAGACAAATAATAGCAATAATAATAATAATAAAAAAGAAAAATAATAAACCTCCACTATGGCTTAAATATATAATTAATTAAATATAAAAATAGTAATAAATAAATAAATAGATAATACAGCAAAATAAAAAGACATTTATCATGGCTAAAAGAGATAAATAATAGAAATAATAAAATTAACTCCTTAATCATGTCTTAAAAAGATAATTAATGAAATATAAAAATATCAGTGAATGAAATAACAATACAATTAATAATAAAGCAAAAAATCTTTCATAGCCTAAAAGAAATAAATAATAGCAATAATAAAATAAAGCAAATAGAAATAAATAGAATAAAATTCCACCATGGCTTTAAAAGATCATTAATGAAATCTAAAAATACTAATGAAATAAAATAATAATAAATAATAAAGCAAATGAAAAGAAACATCCCGTGGCTTAAAATAGATAAATAATAGCAATAACAAAATAGAACAAAAATATAAATAGACAAAAACTTTATAAACTTTAAAAGTATAATAAATTATATATTATACAATTAAATTATTAAATGGTATATAGGCCTAAAGCAAAGCAAAAAGAAACTCCATGACTTAAAGGGATTATGAAATATAAATATAATTAAATAAAGTAAAAATATAATGTCTAAAACAAAAGAAAATGAAACAGCTCTTAAAATAGATACAAGAGATAAGAAACTTTCACACCATGGTTTAAAAATAATGTAGTATAAAAAATATTAATAAAATAAATAAAAAGAAACCTTGTTGTTTAAAAGAGTTAAATAATGTTAATAATAAAGCAAAGCAAAAAGAAATACAAAAAAATTCTCCACTATGGCTTAAAAATAGAATTAATTAAATATACAAATAGTAATAAATAAATAAATAAATAAATAAATAATAAAATAAATACAGCAAAATACAAATACATTTATCATGACTATAAGAGATAAATAATAGAACTAATAAAATAAAACTAAAATAAATATCAAATTAACTTCTCAATCATGTATTAGAAAAATCATTCATAGCCTAAAATAAATAAATAATAGCAATAATAAAATTAGGCAAAAATAAATAAATAAAATAAAATTCCACCATGGCTTTATTAAAATCTATTTGAAATTTGAAATCTAAAAATAATAATGAAATAAAATAATAATAAATAATAAAGTGAAACATCTTGTGGCTTAAAAGAGATAAATAATAGCAATAATAAAATAAGACAAAAATAGATCAAAAGAAACTTTAAAAATGTATATAAAACATTATATAAATAATGGCTTAAAATAGATAAATAATAGCAACAATAAAGCAAAGCAAAAAAGAAACTCCACCATGACTTTAAAGAGATTATGGAATATAAAAATAATTAAAGAAAATAAAACCGCTGTTAAAATAAATACAAGAGATAAGAAACTTCCGCACCATGGCTTAAAACATAATTACTGAAATATAAAAAATATTAATAAAATAAATAAAAAGAAATCATGTTTGCTTAAAAGAGTTAATGTCAATAATAAAGCAAAGCAAATAGAATTACAAACAAATTATCCACCATGCTTTAAAAACAATGAAATAAAAATGGTAATTAAATAAAATGAAGAAGAAAAAAACAATAAAGCAAATTAACAAAACAAAACAAAAACTCTCCAATGGGTTAAAAAAAAAAACTTCTGCACCATGACTTAAAACAATAATAAAATATAATTTAAAAATTATTAAAATAATATATGAAAATCTATTATAAGAGAATTAAGCACATAGAAAGCAGTAGAAGAGTGAACAATGTCAAACCTCTGTGAGTGATGAGCCAGACTGAGGTTCCAGAGCGCGCGACTCACAGCCTGAGGCTCCGCCCCCCCGTCATCAGCCTCCGCCGACAGATGCGCGAAGTGTTCGGCCAGGAACCCGACGGGATCCTCCGGCCTGCACTCGAGCAGTTTGAGCAGAGCGGCTCTGAGCAGCGCGCTCGCTCCCGCCTCACACACGAACGCGCCGTCGCGCTCACAGCTGCTAGACGCGGCATCGGACATCGCGACGCCCGCGCGACGCTTCTCCGCCATCTCACACTGACGACCCTCTTTAAACCATCATATAATAATATAAATAATCTCCAGCAACGATCTGATTCGGCAGCCACACAAACAGTGCAAATACAGTTGCTATGGACACATGATGATGACGCAGCAGATCAGCTGACCTGTGTGTGTGAGAGAGAGAATGTGTGTGTGTGTGTGTGTGAGAGAGAGAGTGTGTGTGTGTGAATGTGTGAGAGAGAGATACAATTATTTTATAGATAAAACTAAAATAGTTGTTAGATAAATCTATTAAATCAGAATATTAGCACCCAACTGGTGAACTATATCAGGGGTTTTCAATCTTTTAGATGCATCAATGTTTTATTTTTACATTCAAACACAAAACTCATCAGATCCATTGATAATATAATTAAGTAAATGCCTTTTGTTCGTTTTTGTATTGCCCGTCAGACAATAATAAGTAAACATGACAATAATCACTTGCATATCAATATGTATAACACTTTGATGAATTATTGAAGCTTGTTATAAAAAATTTTGACTTTTTGTCTCACAATTCTGACTTTTTTCTGAATCATCTGAGATAATCTTGCAGTTTGGACTTTATACCTCCAAATTGCACGTTTATTCATCACAATTCTAAATCTAATAAATTCAACATTATTTTTGGCTGTTCAACTATGGAAGCTTGTTTCCGCCAAAAATAACGTTGAATTTATTTCACAATTATGACTTTTTTCCTCAGAATTGTGATGAATAAACATGCAATTTGGAGGTATAATGTCCAGAAACAAGCTTCCATAGTTGAACAGATATATATAAAAAGAGAGAGAAAATAAAATAAAAGACTGTTGTTAGTTAAAGGGGTTTTTACGAAAGACTAACAGGATGGAAAGTGAAATTGAAGAGAAAACTGTAAATAAATGATCAATTACAACAATATGCACAAGAAAACATGTTTTATTTGGAAAAAGTTTGGGTAGAGAAAGAAAAACACACTCTTGGAAGAAAAGGTTCTATATGGAACCTTAAATGGGTTCATTTTATGCATTTTCATTTTATTTTAATTACTTTTTAAACATACATATGAAATAACCCATTAAACATGCAATTGAATCATTTAAGACATTTCTTTATAGAAATATCACAAAGAACCTTAGAGTTCTACATAGAACCCCATTGAACATTGCTACTACAACCACACATGAGGGCGAGTAAATGTTGGCAGATGGCTCATAATTACTTCAATGAGCTCATTGTTTCTGCCTAAAAATGTATACATGATGTTAGCTAACTGCGTGATTGCTATATGTACATTTCTGAAATACATAACTGGACACAGTCTGATAACAGATCACTCTAAATTGTAATGTAGACACATGCATTTTCTGTAAAGCTCATTTGAAACGATATATATTGTGAAAAGCGATATACAAATAAATGTGAATTGAACTGAGTAGATGCTGATTTTTTTGGTGCACTGTCCCTTTAAGAGCGCGAGTGTATAGAGCCCCTGGGAGGGAAAACAATATTTCAGTGCTTTTGCGTTCAGTTGCAAAGATTTGCGTTCACCCGAGAAACTCAAGAGAACTCAAAAGTTTCTTGTGAGACCGCAAACATTTTTCGAGTGAACGCAAAGGCATTAAAATATTTTCTCATATTTTTTCCATCACCATGTCCCTTTAGAGGCTCCGTAGCTTTGAGACACCGTTTCAGCAAGCAAACATAATTAAAAATATATATATATATGTAAGGCATAATCCACGGCTAGCTGTGCATTAAATGATTTAGTTACATGTGTACTAAATGTCTGTAGGCTAGCTGTTGATTAACCAATGGTCCAAAAACCCCAACAAGTGATTTTACTGAACATTTCTTACTTGTTTATTCTATGTACTTTTATTGTGATTTACATAAGTAGATCCTGCGAAGTATTAAGATTTTGCGGAGTTACAAACCAAAACGTGGCGCAAGCATCATAGTTTGGTCTCTAACTGAAACAAATATATGACACAAGTCTATCTGTTATGTACGAGGATTTTCACAGATCACATTTTCATGTAAAGCAGTTATTTTTTCACGCTATGAAAAAATAGAGCACTTATGTCAGATATAAAAGCACTTAAGTGATGGTCCTATTCCCTATTCACTGTAAAGCCAAGCTTCTAAGCTTTAAAACAACACCTATGTTGTGTTGGTTAAGCAAGTTAAGTAACATGATAACTTAATAGCTCAACCAAGAGATTAAGGTTAACAATTAATCGATCGTTAATTTAAACAACTATCTACTATGGGAATTTATGTTAATTGACATTCCTAATTCAAATCTTTAATGTACGTTTATACCATGGTCATTTGCCAGCATTGACAGTTAAAGCCGTTATTGTTTGCAGCGCGAAAAAAAAAAATGACGGTTATTTTCGTCAGTTACAACTCGTCGTTAGATCTAGCGTTCTGCCTGCTTTAAATCAGACAGAAATAAAGTAGTGCTGTAAGATTACATTTATTTGAATGAAATGAATTAATTATAACATTTATGTGAATTAATTATCGATCGAGAGCGAGAGAGAGAGAGATGCGTGTTTGAATTAGCCTACCTCTGTCTGCAGTTTCTCTACTAACAATGAATTGCGAGTTTAATTAAGCCTACTTTAAAAACAGCGATGTTACCTACTTGTAGCTGAGAAATAGTAGGGAAGAATCTATTTTATTAATAAAAGTCGCGGGGTAGCATCAAGGTTGTGTTCCTGTTTTTCTGTGTCTACAGCGCGCGATGTCCGATCTCTGTTTGTGAGACGTCACGTGACGTATGTGTGCGTAGATGTGCATTAATATGGAACGGTGATTAAACTGGCTGGAACTACCTTTGCAGTTTTAGTAGACACCTTCCAGCCAATCAGAATCGAGTATTCCAATGCATTTAAACAGTTCACTGTCATGTAAAATAAATCAAATTTTCAATCAATCTAATATTCCGAAATTTGAAGTCAAAATGCATCACAAACAAGCTTAACTAATGCGTTTAGGGGTTTTAAAAACTTATTTCATAATCTTGATTCGTGAACTTGGTTGATTGATTGTGGAATCTTGGATGCCACTGACACGAGTCTATCTGTCATGTATGATGATTTTACAGATGACATTTTCATGTAAAGCAGTTATTTTTTCACGCTTCCGTATTCAACTTACGTAAAAAGCGCAACTGGTGTATGACGTCGGACATAGCGTAAACGTTTTGAACTGCGAGAGGCGTTACACCTTATGCGTAAGTTGAATACAGAAGGCAGTTCGGCGGAAGCTAGATATTTTACTTATATTTTAAATATGGACATTTTTCTTACACAAACCCATCGATTAGCTTCAGAAGGCCTTTATTAACCCCCCGGAGCTGTGTGGAGCACTTTTATAATGGATGGATGCACTTTTTTGGGCTTCAAATTTTGGGCTGCCATTATAAAGCTTGGAAGAGCCAGGACATTTTTTAATATAACTCTAATTGCGTTCGTCTGAAGAATGCCATATACACCTAGAATGGCTTGAGGGGGAGTAAATCATGGGATATCCTTTAAACAGTTCACTGTCATGTAAAATTATTACAATTTTCAATTAATCTAATTTTCCAAAAGTTGAAGTCAAAATGCATCACAAACAAGCTTAAATAATGCATTTAGAGATTTTTAAAAACTTATTTCAATATCTTGATTTGTGAACTTGGTTGATGGATTTCTTGGTTGTCAATCATAACCGGATCACTGAATGCAGCACTGTGCCAACGCCGCTAGCTTTATAGATGCGACTCTCACTGCAACTAAAGTGACCGTCCCCAAAAGACTCCCGCCTTCTGCAGCTCCAGCGCCAAGCAAGCTGGACAAAATCGTGGCAGACAATCCGGTTTCCACAGCTGGAGCTGCAGGGAGCAGAAATGCCAGGAGCGCTGGGGCATACGCAGCTCCGGCCCCCAGCATAAACATGGACAGCATAATCACAAATTTCATATTGCGTTTTGAGAAAAGTTCATAGTTCTGCCCTTCTTCACTCCATCTCTTCTGCTCCTCTTCTTGGATCCAGATGCCCAGGTACTTCTTTTCTTTCTCTTCTCTTTTCATTCTCTCCTTATTCTCCTCTGTCTCTCTTTCCTCCAGTCTTCTTAGGTTCTCCTGCTCTCTCTCCAGAGATGCCCTGAACCGTTCCAGCCTTGCAGGGATCGGTTGCACATTCAGCTCTTCTTTCTTCATATCCGTCTCTATCTGTTTAATCCTGCATTGTATGTGTTTCTTTTTTCTCTCTGTGTCTTGCCTATCTTCATTCATGGACGCAATGAACGCACTCAATCGATCATCAGCCAGTTTCCTCACCTCTGTTTTGATTTTCTTCATTCTTTCGTCCATATTAGCTTGCATTTTCTGTTCTATTATCTTCTGGGCTTCCTGCATTACTTCCATGACTGGAATGGTGAAGTGGCGGTTCTCATTTCGAGCGAGCAGCTTGTCAACCCTCTGCAAGAGTCGACGCACCTGATCTTGTTTTGTATGGTTTTTGTTGTCAAAAGCAATGAAACGCCTCCCAAATCTGTCCACGAGCTCCTGGACTTTCTGATTTTGACTTGAAATAAACGCTTCAATGGATTGTCCCTTAAGTCTATCCGCGTGGGAGAATATGAGGATGGTGTGATGAGTAACGTCCTCATGAAACATCTCCAGAATCATCTCTACGGTGCGCTGCTGCTCCTTTGTGAATCGTTCTATCGGTACGACAAGCAGAAACGCATGAGGACCTGGAGAACACAAAGCCAGGCAATGTATTATTTCTTCTTGTAGTTCTTTATCTGTTAAGTCTGTGTCAAAAAAACCAGGTGTGTCAATAAGAACCAGTTCTCGTTCCTCCACCGTTGCACGTTCTCTCTTGCACTCTTTTGTGACTGAGCTCATGCTCAATTTATCATCAAAGTGCTGGTTTCCCAGGATGGTGTTTCCTGTCGCGCTTTTCCCTGCACCTGTTTTTCCCAGCAGAACCAGACGCAGTTCACTCGGCGCTGGATTTACTGTGAACTGATGATCACTGCCTAATGATCCTCGGGAGGTTTGAGCGGGTCTCCATCTCATATTTGAGTTTCTGCTGGAACTCATCCTCTGATAACTGTGTGGCATCTTTGATCCTGAGGAAAAACCCAAAGTATTAAAGGGTTAGTTCACCCAAAAATGAAAATTGTCATTAATTCCTCACCCTCATGTCGTTCCAAACCCGTAAGACTTTCAGAACACAAATTGAGATCTTTTTAATGAAATCTGAGAGATTTCTGTCCCTCTGTTGACAGCTACGCAACTACCACTTTGACGCTTCAAAAAGTTCATAAAGAGATCGTACAACTAATCCATATGAATCGAGCAGTTTATATGATTGAATTTAGGCTTTTATTCACAAATAAACATTCATCAACACACATCAGTTGTGGTAAACGAAAGCTCAAGCATGTTTGCTTGACGTGCATTCTTGTGTTACGCAGCACGTTTGAGCTTCAGCAAGAGCCAATGAGGTTCATTCTTGTGTTACGCAGCACGTTTGAGCTTCAGCAAGAACCAATGAGGTTCATTCTTGTGTTATGCAGCACGTTTGAGCTTCTCAAGAACCAATGAGGCTCATTCTCATGTTACAGAGCACGTTTGAGCTTCAGCAAGAACCAGTGAGGTTTATTCTTGTGTTACGCAGCACGTTTGAGCTTCAGCAAGAACCAATGAGGTTAATTCTTGTGTTACGCAGCACGTTTGAGCTTCTCAAGAACCAATGAGGCTCATTCTCATGTTACAGAGCACGTTTGAGCTTCTCAAGAACCAATGAGGTTCATTCTCGTGTTACGCAGCACGTTTGAGCTCCAGCAAGAGCCAATGAGGTTAATTCTCGTGTTACGCAGCACGTTTGAGCTTCAGCAAGAACCAATGAGGTTCATTCTCGTGTTACGCAGCACGTTTGAGCTTCTCAAGAACCAATGAGGCTCATTCTCATGTTACAGAGCACGTTTGAGCTTCTCAAGAACCAATGAGGTTCATTCTTGTGTTACGCAGCACGTTTGAGCTTCAGCAAGAACTAATGAGGTTAATTCTCGTGTTACGCAGCACGTTTGAGCTTCAGCAAGAACCAATGAGGTTCATTCTCGTGTTACGCAGCACGTTTGAGCTTCTCAAGAACCAATGAGGCTCATTCTCGTGTTACGCAGCACGTTTGAGCTTCAGCAAGAACCAATGAGGTTCATTCTCATGTTACAGAGCACGTTTGAGCTTCAGCAAGAACCAGTGAGGTTCATTCTCATGTTACAGAGCACGTTTGAGCTTCTCAAGAACCAATGAGGTTCATTCTCATGTTACAGAGCACGTTTGAGCTTCTCAAGAACCAATGAGGTTCATTCTCATGTTACAGAGCACGTTTGAGCTTCTCAAGAACCAATGAGGTTCATTCTCATGTTACAGAGCACGTTTGAGCTTCTCAAGAACCAATGAGGTTCATTCTCATGTTACAGAGCACGTTTGAGCTTCAGCAAGAACCAGTGAGGTTCATTCTTGTGTTACGCAGCACGTTTGAGCTTCTGCAAGAACCAGTGAGGTTCATTCTTGTGTTACGCAGCACGTTTGAGCTTCAGCAAGAACCAATGAGGTTCATTCTTGTGTTACGCAGCACGTTTGAGCTTCTCAAGAACCAATGAGGTTCATTCTCATGTTACAGAGCACGTTTGAGCTTCTCAAGAACCAATGAGGTTCATTCTCATGTTACAGAGCACGTTTGAGCTTCAGCAAGAACCAGTGAGGTTCATTCTTGTGTTACGCAGCACGTTTGAGCTTCAGCAAGAACCAGTGAGGTTCATTCTTGTGTTACGCAGCACGTTTGAGCTTCTCAAGAACCAATGAGGTTCATTCTCATGTTACAGAGCACGTTTGAGCTTCTCAAGAACCAATGAGGTTCATTCTCATGTTACAGAGCACGTTTGAGCTTCTCAAGAACCAATGAGGTTCATTCTCATGTTACAGAGCACGTTTGAGCTTCAGCAAGAACCAATGAAGTTCATTCTCGTGTTACGCAGCATGTTTGAGCTCAGCAAGAACCAATGAGGTTCATTCTCATGTTACAGAGCACGTTTGAGCTTCAGCAAGAACCAATGAGGTTCATTCTCATGTTACAGAGCACGTTTGAGCTTCTCAAGAACCAATGAGGTTCATTCTCATGTTACGCAGCACATTTGAGCTTCTCAAGAACCAATGAGGTTCATTCTCATGTTACGCAGCACGTTTGAGCTTCAGCGAGAACCAATGAGGTTCATTCTTGTGTTACGCAGCACGTTTGAGCTTCTCAAGAACCAATGAGGTTCATTCTCATGTTACGCAGCACGTTTGAGCTTCTCAAGAACCAATGAGGTTCATTCTCGTGTTACGCAGCACGTTTGAGCTTCTCAAGAACCAATGAGGTTCATTCTCGTGTTACGCAGCACGTTTGAGCTTCTCAAGAACCGATGAGGTTCATTCTTGTGTTACGCAGCACGTTTGAGCTTCAGCAAGAACCAATGAGGTTCATTCTCATGTTACGCTGCACATTTGAGCTTCTCAAGAACCAATGAGGTTCATTCTCGTGTTACGCAGCACGTTTGAGCTTCAGCGAGAACCAATGAGGTTCATTCTTGTGTTACGCAGCACGTTTGAGCTTCTCAAGAACCAATGAGGTTCATTCTCGTGTTACGCAGCACGTTTGAGCTTCTCAAGAACCAATGAGGTTCATTCTCGTGTTACGCAGCACGTTTGAGCTTCTCAAGAACCAATGAGGTTCATTCTCGTGTTACGCAGCACGTTTGAGCTTCAGCAAGAACCAATGAGGTTCATTCTCGTGTTATGCATCACGTTTGAGCTTCCTCAAGAACCAGTGAGGTTCATTCTCGTGTTAGGAGGCACGTTTGAGCTTCAGCAAGAACCAATGAGGTTCATTCTCGTGTTACGGAGCACGTTTGAGCTTCAGCAAGAACCAATGAGGTTCATTCTCATGTTACGCAACACGGTTGAGCTTCCACAAGAACCAATGAGGTTCATTCTCATGTTACGTAGCACGTTTGAGCTTCTCAAGAACCAATGAGGTTCATTGTCGTGTTAGGCAGCACGTTTGAGCTTCTCAAGAACCAATGAGGTTCATTCTCGTGTTAGGAGGCACGTTTGAGCTTCAGCAAGAACCAATGAGGTTCATTCTTGTGTTACGCAGCACGTTTGAGCTTCTCAAGAACCAATGAGGTTCATTCTCGTGTTAGGAGGCACGTTTGAGCTTCAGCAAGAACCAATGAGGTTCATTCTCGTGTTACGCAGCACGTTTGAGCTTCAGCAAGAACCAATGAGGTTCATTCTTGTGTTACGCAGCACGTTTGAGCTTCTCAAGAACCAATGAGGTTCATTCTCATGTTACAGAGCACGTTTGAGCTTCAGCAAGAACCAATGAGGTTCATTCTCATGTTACGCAGCACGTTTGAGCTTCTCAAGAACCAATGAGGTTCATTCTCGTGTTACGCAGCACGTTTGAGCTTCTCAAGAACCAATGAGGTTCATTCTCGTGTTAGGAGGCACGTTTGAGCTTCAGCAAGAACCAATGAGGTTCATTCTCATGTTACGCAGCACGTTTGAGCTTCAGCAAGAACCAATGAGGTTCATTCTCGTGTTACACAGCACGTTTGAGCTTCTCAAGAACCAATGAGGTTCATTCTCGTGTTACGCAGCACGTTTGAGCTTCTCAAGAACCAATGAGGTTCATTCTCGTGTTAGGAGGCACGTTTGAGCTTCAGCAAGAACCAATGAGGTTCATTCTCGTGTTATGCAGCACGTTTGAGCTTCAGCAAGAACCAATGAGGTTCATTCTCGTGTTACACAGCACGTTTGAGCTTCTCAAGAACCAATGAGGTTCATTCTCATGTTACAGAGCAAGTTTGAGCTTCAGCAAGAACCAGTGAGGTTCATTCTTGTGTTACGCAGCACGTTTGAGCTTCTGCTTCATCATATAAAGCAATCGAGTCTCTTCAGAAAATTTGGACTAAACCGCTTGTTTCATTTGGATTAGTTTTACGATCTCTTTATGAACTTTTGGAAGCAACAAAGTGGTAGTTGCATGGACTGTCAACGGAAGGACAGAAATCTCAGATTTCATCAAAAATATTTTAATTTGTGTTCCAAAGATGAATGAAGGTCTTTATGATGGGATCTCCTTCAATGCTTTCATCATTACTTTTTAAAATAATTTTGTTTCTGTATTTTTAAAATAAACATATTTTAATGGCAATATACACCGATCAGGCATAACATTATGACACTGAGAAGTTTGAAACATTTCCCAGGATTCCCTGATCCCCTAAAACCTGACCAGAGACGATCATTCATTTAAAAATCATTTTCACATACACCGATCAGGCTTAACATTATGACCACTGACAGGTGAAGTGAATAACACGACACCTGTTAGTAAGTGGGATATATTAGGAAGCAAGTGAACATTTTATCCTCAAAATTGATGTGTTAGAAGCAGGAAAATGGGCAAGCATAAGGATTTGAGCGAGTTTGACAAGGGCCAAATTGTGATGGCTAGACGACTGGGTCAGAGCATCTCCAAAACTGCAGCTCTTGTGGGGTGTTCCCGGTCTGCAGTGGTCAGTATCTATCAAAAGTGCTCCAAGGAAGGAACAGTGGTGAACCGGCGACAGGGTCATGGGCGGCCAAGGCTCATTGATGCACGTGGGGAGCGAAGGCTGGCCCGTGTGGTCCGATCAAACAGACGAGCTACTGGAGCTTAAATTGCTCAAGAAGTTAATGCTGGTTCTGATAGAAAGGTGTCAGAATACACAGTGCATCACAGTTTGTTGCGTATGGGGCTGCATAGCCGCAGACCAGTCAGGGTGCCCATGCTGACCCCTGTCCACCGCCGAAAGCACCAACAGTGGGCACGTGAGCATCAGAACTGGACCACGGAGCAATGGAAGAAGGTGGCCTGGTCTGAGGAATCACATTTTCTTTTACATCACATGAATGGCCGGAGGCGTATGCGTTACGTAGGAGGGGACGTTCTCACGACTTTGCGCAATGTTCCCTAAAAGTTCTTATACTGTTCCCTGTTAGTCAGATGAGGACGTTTCATTCGGGACTGCGCTGCAACATATCTTGTTCAGTGCTCAGTCTCTACACTACATTCCCATAACGTTTGTAGGACCTTTAGGGGACCAACCTAGAATGTTATTTTTTGGTCCTCTTTTGTGTCCCTCCATCACGTTTACTTACGTTTTCAGAACATGTTTGTGTGAATCAATGTACAATGGGCTGCTTTGCAAATGAGTGTCAATAAAACGCAGGATTTGCACAAAAGATGTGCCGCTTAAAGTCATACCTGTTCTCGCTCACATTTTAAACTTTTAATGGATGTTTTATTGCTTGTTGTTTTTGTTTGTTCTTATTTTCATTTTGATTGATTTATTATTGTTTTATTTACTTGTAATGTACAGCACTTTGGAGTTACTGTGTAGCCTGAAAAGTGCTCTATAAATAAATAAATACAATACAGATACAAGTAAGAGACAATGATAACTTTAGCCACATTAGCACATTCAGAAAGGAGATTCTGGGAACATTACCAGGCGACGTCCTTGACACCAGCGGGGACGTTCTGAGAACGTAAAACTTCTAGCGTGTGCGTGGCTTACCTGGGGAACACATGGCACCAGGATGCACTATGGGAAGAAGGCAAGCCGGTGGAGGCAGTGTGATGCTTTGGGCAATGTTCTGCTGGGAAACCTTGGGTCCTGCCATCCATGTGGATGTTACTTTGACACGTACCACCTACCTAAGCATTGTTGCAGACCATGTACACCCTTTCATGGAAACGGTATTCCCTGGTGGCTGTGGCTCTTTCAGCAGGATAATGCTCCTGCCACAAAGCACAAATGGTTCAGGAATGGTTTGAGGAGCACAACAACGAGTTTGAGGTGTTGACTTGGCCTCCAAATTCCCCAGATCTCAATCCAATCGAGCATCTGTGGGATGTGCTGAACAAACAAGTCCGATCCATGGAGGCCACACCTCACAACTTACAGGGCTTAAAGGATCTGCTGCTAACATCTTGGTGTCAGATATCACAGCACACCTTTAGGGGTCTAGTGGAGTCCATGCCTCGATGGGTCAGGGCTGAGCAGGGCAGCAAAAGGAGGACCAACAGACTATTATATAATGTTATGCTTGATCGGTGTATTTATTGAACAAAATTTAATTATTTAATTTATCAAAATAATCCGATGCTAAAGTGATTGTTTTGAACAAGTGTTAACTTAGACATTATGCAAAACATATTATTTTAGCTAAATCAACACTGCTGTTTTTGCCTCGTGTGTCTGTGGGGTAAAAGGCACCCTCGCCCCGTCATACATGTATAAGATTTTTTAACAAACAAACAACTTTTACAATTTATTTTCACACAAAATCTATTGCTCCATCAATGTTCAATACAAATACATAGGCTTATATTTTTCTGCAATCACTATGGGAGTAATGAAAAGTACATTTTTCTTAGGGTGTGCCTCTAGTCCCGTTGTAAAGTAGCCTATATTTATGAAAAGTGCATAAAAAGTATACATTTATTCCAATTATTTCCTGCAATCGTGATTTAGAGAGAATTAATAAACTTACAGCATACAGCAATAACATAAAAAAAATTATCAAAACAAATCCTTGTTTACTAAATACAACGATAATGTAATAAAGCATCTGTAATCGTCTAATGAATAATTGATGTTTCATTACCTTCGTTGGACATGTTTTCTGCTGGTTTTCTCAGTGTGTGTGTGTGTTTGTAACAGTTCAGTGTTCTTGGACTGACTTATCATGACGGGCAGGACTTTCTCAGAAACGAAACTTCAGCAAGAAGAGGGACCACTAGAGGGACACAGTGATCGGGTTTCAGAAATAAAGTGAAGTCATATGTTTACAGAGTTTATTTATGCAAACTGTAGTTTAGTGATGATGATACAACATTTGGCAAAACTGTATTTTTCAAAACTGCAAATTGCTACTAAATGGTACAATAAAAGCAATAAAAACTGTGTTTATTTGGTCATTTATGGACCAAGAAAATTGCATTTAAGCAGGAGATCATAAACAACTTGTACCAAAACGCTTGAAGTGCAATTTTTGGAAATTAAGTACAAAGTTTTGGAAAATAAAACAAAGTTTTCTGGGCAAAGTGCTGGATAATGTCAATAAAACAGCAATTCAGATGCAGATCTTAAAATATACACACATACCCACCAACTCCATTTAGTGCAATTATAAATCACATTCCCCCTCATTTTAAGAACTCACGTTTACATAAATGTCACATAAATACAGTATTCTTTAAGTTTAGCAATTTTTTTTAAATAGCTCAGTAGCATTTCTTTAGATATAAGACATATTTTTGAAAAGCTCCCGATTTCCTTCATTGCTGGATATATTTAAATTATTTTTGCATTATTTGCCACTTGTTTAACTGAAGTTTTAAATAAATCAGACATTTGGTCAATAAATACATGCTAAAAAAGCCACACCAATGAACTGAAAGGACCTTGGAACTGACCGAAGCAGCAGTGCTTGACTTTTTTTGTTTGTATCAGACGCTGCACGGAAACATGTTCCCAAAACACTCTGTCTCTGGAATGTAAACATTATAAAGCAAAAGTAACAAGTGTATGATTAACATTTGTGCCACTAACGGCCTCTAGCAAGCATCTAGCGGTTTGGTCATGTTTGGGGGCTTCGGTCATTAATAGGGTTGGAGTATTTCGTTATTCCTGAGCTCAATGCGGGAAACCATGGTGGCGATGAGCTTCTCCAGCTGCCTGGCTCTCATCTCCCCCGTCCGCAGGACCTCCTCGTGATTGGCTCTCTTCTCACTGTCATAATCCATCACCGACTGATTGGTGATCAGAGACAGAGCGAAGACTTTCATTCCGCAGTGACGCGCCACGATCACCTCATGAACGGTGCTCATCCCTGAAAACAAACACATACACACTCATGTCTGGTTCACTTTATGGGGACTCTCCATAGACATAATGGTTTTTATACTGTACAAACTGTATATTCTCTCCCCTTACACTAACCCTACCCATCACACACACACACACACACACACACTACCCCTAAACCTAACCCCAAAAGGACAAATATTTCAGATATTGCCATCTTTAATGTAGGGTTTACCAGAACACACACACACACAGACACACTCTCACACACACACACACACACTCTCTCTCACACACACACACACACACACACACACACACACGCACACACTCACATATAGAAGTGCTCGCAAAGTATGTTTCAAACCAAATGTAGTACCTACTATATAGTATGTGATTTCAGACGCAGAAAACATTCTCTCTTTCACTAGAATAGAGCAGAACGGCGTAAAGACAGTAAACGGGGTTTTCCTGATAACTCACCCACAGCATCGGCTCCGAGGGAGCGGAGCATTCTGCACTCAGCAACTGTCTCGTAGGACGGGCCGCCCAGAACGCTGTACACTCCCTCCTGCACGAACGCGGAGAAGCCCAGCTCCGTCGCGACCTTGTGCGCCAGCTGCTGCAGATCGCGGTCATACACGTCCGACATACACGGGAACCTCGTGCCAAACCTGCGGTTGAGAAGAGGAAGAAATCAACATCACTGAGAAAAAAGCAAAGTGGAGAATTCAGAATCAGAATAACTTCCCCTCCCTCTCTCTCATCTCTTTTCTTCTCTGATGACGAGGGCCTACAATGCCCTACATTTGTTCTTGTTTGAGAAGCAGTTTCCCTATGATTTATGAATGGCCGTCTCTGCTATAATGTCTCTGGCATTATTTAGTAGTCAAATATCTTCCTCACAAGGGCATCAAATCATCATCAGAGATACACACACACACTGAATACAGACCAGCACAATCTCACCTCTCGTCGTTCGGTCCCACTAATGGGTTGTTTCCAGCGAAGCCTGGAAAATTGATGTGATCCTTTATAATCATGATGTCGCCCACGCTATATTCCTGGTTCAGTCCGCCAGCGGCGTTGGTCAGGAGAACCGTCTCCACACCCAAGAGCTTAAAGACCCGGATGGGCATAGTGGTCTGCCAATACCAGAACACAAACCAATCACAATCATACCATTAATAATACCTGAAAATCACGAAATCTGTCATATTTAATCTCAAAATCAATGCAAATACAGTCATGTGAAAATGTTAGGACACCCTATTGAATTCCATGGGTTTCTGTGTCAGGACATAATCCTCTGGATTCATCTGGTCCTTGGCAGGTCTTAATTTGGAAAATAAAACCTCAGATGAACAACAACACATGACATATCACACCGTGTCATTATTTATTTAGCAAAATAAAGCCAAAACGGAAAAGCTATGGGTGGCAAAGTTAGGACACCCGTACTGTTAACATAGGAATGAAGAGGGTAAGTAACGGTCAGGCACTGTGAATCAAATGCCTTTGATTAACTGATCACCAGCAAGTGTGATCACCTCTATAAAAGCTGAAGTTCTGGCAGTTTCCGGTCTGGAGCATCCCGGTGTGTGTTAACACAATGCCAAGGAGGAAAGACATCCGCAATGATCTTAGAGAAGCAACTGTTGCTGCCATCAATCTGCGAAGGGTTACGAGGCTATTTCCAAACTATTTGAAGTCCATCATTCTACAGTGAGGAAGATTATTCACAAGTGGAAACATTTCAGACAGACACCAATCTTCCCATGGCTGGACGTCCCAGCAAATTCACCCCAAGATCAGACTGTGTAATGCTCAGAGAAAACCCAAGAACTACACCTCACACTCTACAGGCCTCAGGTAACATGTTAAATGTTAAAGTTCATGACAGTACAATTAGAAAAAGATGGGTCAAGTATGGCATTTTTGGAAGGGTTGCCAGGAGAAAGCCTCTTCTCTCAAAAAAAAAACATGGCAGCATGGCTTAGGTTTGCAAAGTTGCATCTAAACAAACCATAAGGCTTCTAGAACAATGTCAGGACAGACGAGACCAAAGTGGAAATGTTTGGCCATAATGCACAGCGCCAAGTTTGGTGAAAACCAAAAGAGCATATCAGCACAAACACCTCATACAAAAAGTCAAGCACGCTGGTGGAGGGGTGTTGATTTTGGGCTTGTTTTGTAGCTACAGGACCTGGACACCTCCCACTCGTTGAGTCGACCATGAACTCCTCTGTATACCAAAGTATTCTAGAGTCAAATGTGAGACCATCTGTCCAACAGCTAAAGCTTGGCCAAAATTGGGTCATGCAACCGGACAACGATCCAAAGATCACCAGCAAATCCACAACAGAACGGCTGAAAGAGAAGAATGAAGGTGTTGCAATGGCCCAGTCGAAGACCAGACCTCATCCTGACTGAAGTGCTGTGACAAGAGCTGTGCATTAACAAATGCCCACAGACCTCAATAAACTGAAGCAGTGTTGTAAAGAGTGGACCATAATTCCCCCAGAATGATGTGAGACTGATAAATCATGCAGAAAATGATTACTTCAAGTTATTGCTGCTAAAAGTGGATCTACAGGCAATTGAATGATAGGGTGTCCTAACTTTGTCACCCATGGTTTTTCCATCTTGACTTTATTTTTGCTAAATAAATAATGACACAGTGTGATATGTCATGTGTTGTTGTTCATCTGAGGTTTTATTTTCCAAATTTTAAGACCTGCCAAGCACTAGATGATTTTTTACTATGTCCTGATACAGAAAACCATGGAATTCAATAGGGTGTCCTAACATTTTCACATGACTGTATGTTTTGCACGAAGAACATTTACATTGTTTGCATTGTGACATTATTTTTTAAGAGATTTAAAGTGGCCAATTAAGTCTTGATTGAACAGATTTCCCCCATATTCTCCATTGTTGCGGCTCCTCTCTTCCCAGTCTGTCAGTAACTGTTTAGTTCCTGTCTCTATGAAGCCCCTCCTTCTGAAAACCACAATGTGCTCTGATTGGTCGGCTGGAGCAATGTGTTGTGATTGGTCATGCGCTTCCAGCATGTTTGGGAAATGTCCCACCCCTTACCATAACTGCCACAACACACTATGTTGACACACAGCTGAGATGATTATGTAACTCTGTGGTGCAAAGTTTGTGTTGAATTAATAAAGACATTGTAAAGGTGCCACTGATATTTACATTGAGCAAACACTGCTAATACATGAGCAGCAGCTGTTTGTCATTGTTAACAGGCTTTGAGGATTGATTTAGTGCATAAGACTTCCTCCCGAGCTAACAGGGAACTCAGAACATCTCTCAAAGTTATGAACAAACGTTCTTCCAGTAATGTTAATAGAACGTTCGTTCAAAGTTATCTGGTCTTTAATAATGTTCTCAAAACAGAAACACTATTTATAATGCTTTTTCTGAAAAGCTTTTTTCATTTAATGTTTTTTTAATGTTATTACTTGTTTCAGAACATTCCGAGAACATTTAAAAGTAACATTCCCATAATGTTTGAAAACTGATAAAATTATGGCAAGCCATTTTAGCTTAAAATGTTCCCAGCGTTACTCGTTGTAACTGAATTTTTACTAGTAAGAATTAAATAAGAGAGCTCTACTATTAAATTTTTATTAATAACAATTACAAATATAGCTGCAAGCAGCAATACCGGGGCCAAGCGCAAATAAGATGACAAGACATGCCAACGTGGCTGAGAGTGTCAGACCAACTGCAACAATGAACAATTATACAGTTTAAGATGATTTTAGGCAAAATGGCTGAAATATCATATATAGAGTCACTAATAATATGATTTAATGGTTTATCACTTTTGACCAATAGGTGGCACAGTTACGAAATTGATGTGGTGTGGTCAGAGTAAGGGAACAATGACACATGCAAAGTTTGGTGTCAATATGTCAAAGCATTGCAGAGATACAGCCTCAAGAGTCATTTTGGCATTATGCCTCAACTTCGTCGCTGCGGTATACAAAAACGGTTTCGTCTATCAATGTGAAATCCATAACTTTTTGTCGGCATGGTCTGAAGATGATACGATTCGATTTTGGTGAAAATCGGACAAACGGTTTAGGACGAGTTAAAAAAAGTAGGTTTTTAACAAATAACAAGATGGTGGACAGGAAGTTTGGCCAAACATGTTAAAAGTGGTATCTATGTTTTCGGCATGACCGAAGGAATGTATTATGACCAGTTTCGTTACAATAGACTAATTTAATAAATTATTAGCATTTTTGAAATTTAATTATAGCATTTGACCACAAGGTGGCGCTGCCGCAAATCTTTTTGAGTACCATCAGGTCATGGTTCCAAAGACACATACCAAGTTTCGTAATGATACGCCAAAGCATTAGTAAAACAAAAGCCTAGCATTTTTTATCATAATACTGTATTGAAGTTCATGCTTTTTTTCTATTATAGCACCACCAAGAGCCACAATCCCAGCATTTTTTTGTGTCGAGTTTGGTGACAACATCTCATTTTGTTTCGGAGTTACAGATATTTATATCAATAACAACATAAAAAATGACCCATGGACAACTTTGTTTTGATTTTTTTGCCACTTCCTATAAAAAATTTGACATTTGGGCTAATTTAAATAGTTAACCAACTTGTATTCTGTGTTTCCTACACTGGTTTCGTCTCGATCGGACTAATGGTTTCGAAGATATTCGCAAAGGTTTTTTAAGCGCTAAATCACAACGCTGCACAAACCATAAGGCAAAACCTGGCATGTTTGGTATCGTTGGACTCGGCAAGGATTCAGGAGATAAAAAAAAGTTAATCCCGTGAAAATATGTTGACCACACCCAAATTTCTAGGCATTTGAAAAAAAAAAAAATTATCTACTAGGTGGCGCTGTTTCGAAACTTCTCAGGCTCCTTCAGGGCATCGTGGTGATGACCCATACTGAGTTTCGTAACAATCCGTTTATGTGTTCATAAAATACAGCATTTTAGCACATAATTCAAAATGGCCGACAGCCAAAATGGCCGATATGGTAAAATTAACGACTCGGCATGACTTCCCAAATCTAACGAGACCACTTTTATGATTTTTGGACAAACGGTTCATAAGTTATATGCAAAAATAGCCAATTTTCGTATCTCCGGACCAGTAGGTGGGGCTGCGCCGAAACGGTAAGATAATTGGCGACAATATGTTGAAAAACCTTCTAAGATTATGTTTTGGTTTAAAAATATAAGTTGTGCTGAGCTGTAATAAAACAATTCGCTTATCTGAAACCGGCCCCACCACGTCATGTCTGGTGCGGTGACTGGAATGAAAAGTGTAATAGACTCAATTTGGATGAAAGTTTGAAGTTTCTAAATTTATTGTATGGGCCAAAGACAAATATAAAATTATGGTTATTTGAAAATGTCATTTCTGGCAAAGGACAGAGTTAAAAGGATAATGTCTGATGTTTATTTGAAAACAATTTAATTTCTAACCATGTCTAGTTTATGAAAATGCAGTACAAGTCCTGAATGCCTCAGAGTCTCTCTCTCATTTGAATCCAGCTCAAAGCTGACATCTGAGCCAGCGTCATAGATGATAAGATATTTGAAGTAAAAGCACAGGGCATCGGTTGAACATACTAGACAATGATTTGTTAAAAGAAAGGATTGCCATTAAGAGGACAATGATAAATATTTCAGATAAAACAAAATGTGATTTTTTGACTAATTTATTCCATGACCAGTAACATCTTTGTCTGATCTTAGCCTCCATTGAATGGACAGTTCAGTAAATTCACTGAGTATAATCTACGCACTGGTATGTTGCGGCTCTGAAGAGGTATGATGGATTTTAGTGATCAAATTGTGCTGTAGTTAACCTGTCTCCATGCTTTACCAATAGGATTCAGACCAAATGGCTCTGGTGACTCTTGAACGCACTTTCCCAAAAGCTCCAGAAAACATCTGATCCTGTTGAAGGAAATGGTCAAAGATCTCGTAATTGCAAGAGCGGTTACCAGTGGGCATGAGGTGATCTCCCAGAGACGGGTAAGATCCTCTTTTGGCCGGATGGGGGGCAACCTAAGGCAGGGGGTCACCGCCGCCACTAAAGGGGGGTGTTTTATGTGAGGTGTGTGTGCAGCATCATCAGGGGAGAGCTGTGAGATATCCAGCAGTCTACCCAAGAAATGTTCCTCCATACCACTCACCCCCCCCAAAAAAATAATTTGAATGAAGGAGTCATGTCTCATTCATAAAGACTGGATGAATCAGCGTTTGTGAATGAATCTCTTGAATAAATGATTCCATGACAAACACTTTTTTAAACAGTCTCGTGTCGCCACCTACTGGTGTAATAAGCGATGACCTGTATGTATTAATGCATACAAGTGTCAAAACACTCCAAAAAGGTGATTGGCTCTATTTTGATCACTAGATATCAATGGTCATACCAAAACTATAAACTGTAGTTTATGGCTTGTATAAGGATTTCTGTGTGACTGGGATTGAGATATGAGTAATATAATATTTGGTTTCTGCAGAGCAGTAGAGATAAATAGTACTAAAACAATAAATAACTATTTATTATAATATGACAAGTAAGTTAAAACAAGAGAGAAATAGCCCCAAAGAATAATGTTGTGAAAAATAGATTTTCGGACGGAATTTATGAATGCTTTTTAAAAAACAGATTGTTTTAAAACAGCCTTAAAGAAATGTATGATGCCTTATAGTACAAAGTTAAAGTGCTTAGATGGATTATTATCTATCTTACTTATTTTTGCTGTTTCTTGTTTTCTAAAGTTTGGTGTCTGAGGAGTGACTGAGTGTCTAGGGATGTGTGATGTGTCGCTAAACACTTGATAGCGACAAGTTGTCGGGTGTTTTGGATTTTGGGGGTATCACACACCCCTAATATGACAGGAGTGCATTAAGTGCTTACTCACTAAGCCCGGCTTCCAGACATGAAATATGGATTTGTCTCATTTTATAGGATATTTTCAGTATGTTTTGGGAAACTTTCTGGTTAGAACTGGAGCTCGTAGCCCTGACAGAAGCATGCAAGCGGATGGAGGGTAAAAGTGTTCAATCTACACAGATTCGTGTTATGCGTTCGGAGTTGTGCATGATTTTGGGGCGCTGTGGAAACACAGAAAATTTATTAAAATCTGATGGGCGCCAGCGATCGAAGAGGAGGAGGAACAGAGAGGAAAGGAGTGTGTCAGTGTCCGTAATCCTGTTTAAACAACAGCTGCAGTTATCAGTTCACACAAGGTCACCAACCCTTCAGAGTGGTGAGATCACAGGCAGCAGTCACTGTGAAAAGACGAGAATGAAAGCGCAGAGAACTGTACAGTGACAATCAGCGGCATGACAACGAACTTTGAGAATGGCCGTAAGAGAACATGAGAAAGCTGACGAGTAATGGTTTGGGTGGTTAGCAAATCCGAAAGGATGGGGATATTGGTTATGTTTTACTGTGTTGCCAACCCTTGAAATAGTAGTACTGATATTGATGTGTCTGCAATGTATTTTCCAGTGTATTTCCAGCTCAGTACAGAGACTGGTGAAATCCAGTATGTCACACCGGATGGTTAAAACGTCTATTTACAATGATGGTGATGAATCTCCAGATGCATTTGATGATAATACAACCAGCGGAAGTTACAGTGAAATGCATTAAGTGACTTTCCTACTTTTACATTTGGGTTTTGCTTGCTAAGTTTAAGGGACTTTACCCACAAAAACAGCCTAAGCGTTTTCTTTCTTCTTTCACAAATTCAAGAGAGTGATAATTTATACAAAAATCAGAAATGAAGAGCATAAGATGTGATAACTTTTTGTTCTTTTACTACTATTATCGATATATTTTTAATTTTATGGTTTATCAAGGAATGATAAAAAGGGGGAAATTGTGGTGGAAAAATTTAATCGTAGAAGAAAATGCATTTTAATTATTATGCATGAGAATTTATTGTACACATATTTCCATATATGAAAGAATATTATGCATACAGAGAAGCATAATGGCCCGTCCATGACCCTAGGGGTCACTGTCTAAATCTGAGGGCCTTGGTGTTAAGATGGATGAGACATGGGGTTATTTGTGTATGTGCTCCGACTTTTACCATGTGTGTGGAAAACTACAGAAGCAGCTAGTGCTGACCCTGGAGGTCAGGGGAGGTATAAGGATGGAAAGGATTGTTTTGAGTGTCAGTGAACACTCTGCAGACACTGA
This sequence comes from Coreius guichenoti, assembly GCA_039654105.1. Lineage (NCBI taxonomy): Eukaryota > Metazoa > Chordata > Actinopteri > Cypriniformes > Gobionidae > Coreius > Coreius guichenoti. The sequence continues at coordinate 1,206,888 of CM077175.1, read as the reverse complement.
GATGGCTGCCAACTGTTGGCTCCCTTTGCAAAGGAAATAAACCATTTATTATATATATATAGATTTGTCGCTTATTAAAAGTGATAGTTCAAATTTGCCACAACAATTCTTACTAGTAAAAACTGGATTAGAGAGCTCTATAATTGGAATTCTTACTAGTAAAAATTGGATTAGAGAACTCTATAATTGGAATTCTTACTAGTAAAAATTGGATTAGAGAGCTCTATAATTGGAATTCTTACTAGTAAAAATTGGATTAGAGAGCTCTATAATTGGAATTCTTACTAGTAAAAATTGGATTAGAGAGCTCTTTAATTGGAATTCTTACTAGTAAAAATTGGATTAGAGAGCTCTATAATTGGAATTCTTACTAGTAAAAATTGGATTAGAGAACTCTATAATTGGAATTCTTACTAGTAAAAATTGGATTAGAGAGCTCTATAATTGGAATTCTTACTAGTAAAAATTGGATTAGAGAACTCTATAATTGGAATTCTTACTAGTAAAAATTGGATTAGAGAGCTCTTTAATTGGAATTCTTACTAGTAAAAATTGGATTAGAGAGCTCTTTAATTGGAATTCTTACTAGTAAAAATTGGATTAGAGAACTCTATAATTGGAATTCTTACTAGTAAAAATTGGATTAGAGAGCTCTTTAATTGGAATTCTTACTAGTAAAAATTGGATTAGAGAACTCTATAATTGGAATTCTTACTAGTAAAAATTGGATTAGAGAGCTCTATAATTGGAATTCTTACTAGTAAAAATTGGATTAGAGAGCTCTTTAATTGGAATTCTTACTAGTAAAAATTGGATTAGAGAACTCTATAATTGGAATTCTTACTAGTAAAAATTGGATTAGAAAGCTCTATAATTGGAATTCTTACTAGTAAAAATTGGATTAGAGAACTCTATAATTTGAATTCTTACTAGTAAAAATTGGATTAGAGAACTCTATAATTGGAATTCTTACTAGTAAAAATTGGATTAGAGAGCTCTTTAATTGGAATTCTTACTAGTAAAAATTGGATTAGAGAACTCTATAATTTGAATTCTTACTAGTAAAAATTGGATTAGAGAGCTCTATAATTGGAATTCTTACTAGTAAAAATTGGATTAGAGAGCTCTTTAATTGGAATTCTTACTAGTAAAAATTGGATTAGAGAACTCTATAATTGTAATTCTTACTAGTAAAAATTGGATTAGAGAACTCTATAATTGGAATTCTTACTAGTAAAAATTGGATTAGAGAACTCTATAATTGGAATTCTTACTAGTAAAAATTGGATTAGAAAGTTCTATAATTGGAATTCTTACTAGTAAAAAGTGGATTAGAGAACTCTATAATTGGAATTCTTACTAGTAAAAATAGGATTAGAAAGCTCTATAATTGGAATTCTTACTAGTAAAAATAGGATTAGAAAGCTCTATAATTGGAATTCTTACTAGTAAAAATTGGATTATAAAGCTCTCTAACTGGAATTCGTATGGCAAGCCGTTTTAGCTTAAATTGTTCCCAGCGTTCCTCGTCGCAACTGCATTTTTACTAGTAACAATTACAATTAGAGAGCTCTATAATTCAATTCTTACTAGTAACAATTACAATTAGAGAGCTCTTTAATGCAATTCTTACTAGTAAAAACTTGTATTCATTAGATGCAAAACAGATTTGCGATTACACCCTTTTCCCTCAGCAAATCCCGCCTGAGGTGCTACACTTCAAAATAAAAGCCCCATTAGACAACTTGGATAGCTATATAGCAATATTTTGCAATTGAAAGATAATATTTAATCACTACATTAATTCACATCTTTATACTCTAGAAATTATTAAAGAGCAAAGAAAACACACCTGTGTTTCCTCTAAGAAAACTTGCTGCTGGTCAACATGCCAAAATATAATCTCATTTTGGTGTTTATTATGCACTGTAACATGTTTGCAGATGTTGAGCTACATATAGGCTAATTATTAGGCTAGTCGTCACTCTGACAAAATGAGTTTTAAAATGTATTTCTCTCTTTTTTTTATACATCACGTTTGTTCCCCAATTCCCCAATAACTAGGACTATATATGGAATATAAGTATAAGAGAGAAATAATAATAAAAAAAAAAATAGTATTATATTATATTATTATATACGCCCAAAAAGTGTGGACTGTGGAATAGCCTAATGATTTAAATAGGCTAAACCTATTCTGGCTTTAAATCGTTCCTGCGTATATTTCTTGTAACCTAAACTGTTTTTTTTTTTTATTCTCATGGCTATATAACCAAACAAACAAATACAAGCCCAAATTAAGGGTATGCGATATTGACAAAAATATAGGCTACATATATTTTTGGGGATTTTTTTCGACAAGGAAAAGACGATATCTTGCTAAATTTTTTTGTTTGCTGGTTTAGGCCTGTCTAAAACCACCAGTAGGTGGCAGCCCAATTCTGTCTTAATGAGAGATTCATTGAATCATTCATTCAAATGATTCGAAGCGAAGCAACTAACGGTCTTTATGAATGGGTCATTGAATCATTGACTCAAATGATTCGTTTAAAACACCGATTCATATCAAGTGCGATATATTACTCTGAGACGCATAACAGTTCTGCCAATATTGTGTCCAAAATGTAACTCACTGAATATTAACTTCTTATTTGTTGAACAATAAAATAAAGATCACACTCGTGATCACGATTATCTGATATAAAACAGCATTCTTGCTTGTGTGGTATTACATGACTATATTATATGTTATTAATATTTTTAAAAAAACCTCATACAGGGATATTTTTGCCCTCGGAATTATAGCGGCACTTCTGGCTTCATCATGCAGTGAATTCTTTTGGACTCTCAAGTCTGTTTTTGCAAAGTCAGTGACATACTCAATAACGTCTGCTTGTTTATCGTTAAATTATTGTTATATTATCGTAGATGATAAATATTGCACACCCCTGATAAATATGATAAATATTGCACAAATAAATATTGCACATACTCCAAATTAAGTATTTTACAACCAATAAATAAATAGCCTATGAGTGTGAATTCAACTTTAAAAACAACTTACAGTATACGTAGCCTAGCGTAGCCTAGCGTAGCCTAGCGTAGCCTACCTATACAACAGGGCTAAAGGCACACCTTAAGAAAAATGTGCTTTTCACTACTCCCATATTATATGATTGCAGAAAATAATGTTTTTAATAATGTGTTCAAAACAATCACTTTAGCAAAGTTTGTACTATTTTTGATACATAAAAGAATTCATTTTTGTTCACTAAATATACTGCCATTTAAATAGCCTATGTTCATTTAAAAAAATACAGAAACTATATGATTACTTATATTATTTTACCCAAAATACCTTACTTTTACATATTCTTCCGTTATTGGAAAAACTGTTGCTTTCGTTACCTTGAACAAAATTGAAAAACATTAACAAGACCGTTGTCTCAATTTATTCAATCATTTTATCGATTTGCTACATAAACTACAACATTTAAAAAAAAAAAACATATCTTTAATTTAACATTAAATATTAGCGCCGAATCAACTTTGCGTTGCTGTCCGGGATAACAGATCATAGAGCCTCTGCGTTTCTATTCATCATTAAAAACGGCTTGACTGAACAACCTGCAGTGCAGTCGGCCATTTTGTGAATATGCGTGAGGCGTAGCCTAATTATCATAATGAGGTAGTACTGAATAGAGAGCTGTATAATTGGAAAAATTACTAGTAAAAATGGGATTAACTGGAATTCTTACTAGTAAGAATGTTTCCTTAACATTCGCTAAACCAAAAAACATTTTTAAAACGTTAAAGATTCACGTTCAGAAATAATGTTCTGCTGTTTTAGTGTGATAATCACAAGCATGCCAAATCACCTTTTGAATGGTGTATCCTTCATAGAGGTGAAACCTTCCCTGCATGCAAACGCACGGCTTTCCTTTAAGGGTGCCAAACACCAGATTTCCAGCATGGCCGTGCACTGCAGAACCTGGCAGTTAGATTGTGCAAGAATAATAACAACACAGTCAGTCAGTACAGCGCGTGGGACATCAAACTTGAAAGCAGAAATCAACAGTTTGTCTCAACTCACCAGTGCTCTGAGGGAAGTTTGGGATGTCTCTATAGTTGATGACTAGCTGATCTTTCAGCATTTCTGCCAGTCCGCCGAGCCCGGAGCCGCACACGATCCCCAACAGAGGACGCACCGGAACCTGAGCTAACAGCCAATCAGCTGTGGCCTTGCAATCCTCATAACTGTACCTAAAGGACAGAAAGAATCATTGAACCTTTTTCTAATATTTGTAAAATAAATGTTCATTAACTGCATTTATTTATTTATATATTATTTAATATTAATGTTGTTTAAATGCTCTCATTTCCTATCATTCGATTTACTTGAGAATGTGTAGGATATATTTTTTTACCCTACTAACAAATGCTATTTCTTAGCTTAAGCTTCACTAAATTGAGTTTAATGCTCAAACAAAAACAGCAATGTTTTCAAATCAACCTACGAACGCCTTATATGGACTGAAGTTTAGGAGAGAACGTATCTATGACTACTGACTAAAATAATAGCCGTGTGAATGAAGGGTGAGAGTTTGCGTTGGAGTCATTCTGTCTGCCTTCTATCCTGAGTAATGTTTTATAACAACAAATCATACATTCAGACTGGCTCAAGTTAAATCTCGAGTTGAATGTGATGAAATAAAAAAGACAACAAAATAATGGATAGACTGATTAATGATTCTTTTAATGAAGACTCATTCATTCCATCATTCATACATGGAACTTCCCGAATCAGTCAAACCTGTAACTGAATCAACTTCTGATATGACTCACTTCACACTTTTTTTTTTTTTACTGAATGTAATTTCCGAGTCTGAGGTTCCACATAATAAACCACGTGCATTTAATGATGCATATTTGCAAAGCAGTTACATATTAGCTAACAAAACGTATAATTGATTTGAGAATGCACTTCTCCCATCACTCATCATCAGTGATAGGGGAGAGCGGGCACAACCTAACGCTTTTGGACTTTCTCAGTTTGTGTAAATCCACTTGGAGTTCAGAGTATTTATTTTTTCCCACATTCATTTGTCTAGTACAATTATGTGGTTTTGTTTCATTAATACAGTGTGTACTTTTTTCTTGATTTACCCCGAAAGAACGGAAGTGAATTGTGACAACATGCCCCATAGGTGGGGTACATTGTAACATGAGAATGACAGCTTAAAACGTTATCTGATACAATCAAACATATATCTAAGACAAACTAAAATATTTTGTAAATAAAATACAGTTATTAACTTTTTCATATAAAATCATGGCATTTTTTATTAATTAAAAATAAACACATTTTTGAGTTTGACAACAAACACACTGCAAAACACAGCTATATATCATAGTTCATACAACATTGACTCTCAGTCTTTATTCACTTTTTTTCTCAATAGAATTCATAAAAGTATAGAATATAATATCATAGTTCTATAGGGGCCTGCTCATCTGGGATTAAACCCCGGCTCGTGTCTTCTGCTGTTAGATCAGTATTAAAGAACTATCTTAACTGTTAAATAACAGATATAAGATTACAATAATATCAGATTTGTCTAGTTTTAAATAAACACAAAAAACGGAGATGAAAAATTAACTTCAAGTAAGAAATGTACTTTTGTTATGGTTAAATAAATGTTCAGTGATATCTTCCAAAAAAAAATAATTTTGGCGCAATTTTTTATCTATATACTGTTGATATGGCAACTAGTAAATACACTAAGTTTCGTCATCCTGGCATGTGTGGAAAGTTTTAAACCATGTGTGTTACAACTAACCCGCGTTAGGCTGTGCCTCGCTCTTCCCTACGTGACGAAGCGCACGCATCACATCTAACACACGTGCCCGTGCATCTTATTACTTCACTTTACACCATTCAAGATCTTATATCATGTATTATATCTAATTGTCCGATCTTTGTACAGTCTCTGTTTACATTTATTCATTTTGTCAGACGCTTTTATCCAAAGCGACGTTTATGTAAAAGATCATCGTGATGTGGCACATTAATGTCTGAAATGTTTTAACAGGTTTCAGCACAACCTGTTTGTTTAAGTTCATTCTTAAAATCACAGAAATAAACAAATAATATAACGATAATATGATGCTGCGTACATGTCTAGTCGTGATGTAAGAGCTGCTGACGCAATAGACCGCGCGCGCGTTCCAGACATAACACGCCTATATTTACAACGCGACGCTAAAATGACTCCTCATGACTCATCAGTGTTATCAACTCTCAGATTATAACCCTCCAAACGCAACTTTCATTATGTTTACCGGTTTTTAAAATGCATGAACTCACCCTGTAGTTGAATCAGGAAACATTTCGATGAGTTTCTGTGAGTGTTTGAAGAATAGAATGAAAGTTCAACACGTGCGTCTCCGGTGAATGTGCGTCTCTTTGTGTCCAGTTAAAGTCTTTTATATGGTTCTAAGTGTGTGTGGGAATGACCTTATAAAAGGCGTTTCCTCCTACATCAGTTTCTCTATTCGTGCGGCTCGCGCGCTCATTGGCTGCGCTCGCGGGTGTGACTGATGATGCGCATTTCCTGAGCGCAACGCTTTGTGGCGAGCGTTCCAGGAAAAAGATCACGAAATGTGAAAAGTGCTTTTGGAAAATAATTTACTTCTATTTTTTAACCACATTTCACATTCATAAAAAGCAAGTTTACTCATGAAAAAAAAAACGTTATGATTATGTTGACTGAAGTTTAGAGACCTTGAATAAAAAGGCTAAAGTTTGTGAGAAAGCATTAATTTTATATTTTTACGTATTGTCCAATGAAACTCTGGTGGCGCAATCTCCAGATGGCAATATATTTTACAACATAATACAATACAATAAAATACTAAAACAACAAAGACAACAGATTCATAAATATAAGCATTATGTGCAATGGAGCAGACAGTGCTAAAATAGTGTAGTGTCATATTGCACTGCGATAGGTAGGACATTACACGATAAACATGCAATAAAAGGCAGTATATGAGGAAATGGTTATAATCTCTGTGTTCATGTAAAGGGTGTGGTGTTCTGTGGTAGAAACTGTTTTTGAGTCTTGTTGTGTGTGCATACAGTATACTGTATCGTTTATCAGATGGCAAGAAGGTAAACATGCTATGACCTGAGTGTGAAGGATCTCTAATGAGAGCTGTGGCCTATAAATGTCCTCCAAACTGGGGAGTTGGGAGCTGGTGATCCTCTCTGCTGTTTTTAACCGATTGTACCCTTATTCTGATTTTAATATTACATTATTTTTTATTATAATATTATATTATTTTTGACATTATTATTGTTTATATATTAAAGGCAAAAACAAAGATATGAACATTAGAACAAATATAATTAATGTATATGGGAAATACATGCGCATATACATTTTTAATATATTTTTATTAATTTCACAGTCATATTCTGTTTGTTTTGGTTTTCAGTCGTTCCGCCTCTCATCAGTCACCATGGACACTAACAATCATCACAGCTGTTTTGTCTTTGTGTTAATCATCCCCATGGATTTAGTTCCTGCTTGTGTTCACTTATTTTATTAATATAGCTAAAACAAAAATATATATTGAGCATTTATTATGCTATTTAAAACAGACAAAATGTATAACTATAATTAATAAAACAGGAAAATTTAATTATTATTTATGAGAAATACCATAAATGAGCATTTATATTCTAATATAAAATTATCCAAGTTCAGAGATGTGATTTGGATATTACATATGTGTTTTTATAATATGAAAGAGAACATAACTCACTTATTTTACTATTGGATACATCTAGATGCTAACACCATTAGTCACTGCCCTGTGACTGTAGCTTTCGGCCAGGAGAAGATGTCGTCAGGTGGCGTCCAACTCTCCTCGGACATTTCGACCCTGAACCACAACGTCCTCCAGTTGGCAGTGATGGCCAGTCACTGTCCATCTTCTCCTGGCTTCCAGCTCAACTCCTCCCACCTGTTCCAGAGCCAACAAGAGGCTCTTTCTGCTACCTCCCCCAACCTCCGAGCAGCTGTCTTCCTCTCCCTTCCTGCTATTCCCAGGGCTGTGACCGTTCCGGGAAACCCCTGCAGCCAACCTCAACTGGAAATAGCCACGCCTGCCACCCACGATTGTGCCGCCTGCAAAAGGCTCTTCTTGGCCTTCTTGGAGGATGGTGGCTTCTCCCCATCCTGAGGAACTGGATGGATGGGGCTGGTCTCATGTGGATCTGACGCTTTTTCTGTCTCTCCTGCTCCAAGATGTTAGCCAGTGCTCTGAGGACCTTGTCATGACGCCATCTGTATTTCCCCTGGCTAAGTGCAGTTTTGTATGTGCACCCCGCCAGTATATGCACCAACGTGCCTCTCCCTCCACATAACTTGCACAGTG
>CM077175.1:1164818-1192943 GCA_039654105.1 Coreius guichenoti | reverse complement strand
TTATAGTTTAAAGTTTTAGTAATTTTGTTGTGTATTTTGTAATTTTTTTTAAAAATATATCTATATATACTAAATGAAAATGAGAAAAACAAACAAGAAACATTCACAACCTTTTTGTTTCTATATAATGTTACCATAGTTTACTGTACACTGAAAAACAAATGGTGTAGAAACAATTTTCATGCCGAAATTGCTAGAAAATTTCATAATTAACTAGAAAGTTCATCGGCTTGCATGTTTTAGAACACTGCTAGCATGAATTAACATTTTGCGAACATTAATTTACTTACTTACTTTATTGTTTATTTTTACAGGGAAAATGCACAATTAATAGTAAGTGCACCAGAGTTAGCTAACAGCTAATTTACATCTGCAAATTAGCATGTTTACTAACATGTCGTACCAAATTGCTAACATGTTGCTAGCATGTTTCACCACTTTGCTAGTATGCTAAAATGTTTTAACATGTTGTTAATATGTATTAACATGTTGCTAACATGAATTAGCAATTTGCTAGCATGATTTATCATGCTGTTAGTACAAACCCGATTCCAAAAAAGTTGGGACACTGTACAAATTGTGAATAAAAACAGAATGCAATGATGTGGAAGTTTCAAATTTCAATATTTTATTCAGAATACAACATAGATGACATATCAAATGTTTAAACTGAGAAAATGTATCATTTTAAGGGAAAAATAAGTTGATTTTAAATTTCATGGCATCAACACATCTCAAAAAAGTTGGGACAAGGCCATGTTTCCCACTGTGTGGCATCCCCTCTTCTTTTTATAACAGTCTGCAAACGTCTGGGGACTGAGGAGACAAGTTGCTCAAGTTTAGGAATAGGAATGTTGTCCCATTCTTGTCTAATACAGGCTTCTAGTTGCTCAACTGTCTTAGGTCTTCTTTGTCACATCTTCCTCTTTATGATGCGCCAAATGTTTTCTATGGGTGAAAGATCTGGACTGCAGGCTGGCCATTTCAGTACCCGGATCCTTCTTCTACGCAGCCATGATGTTGTAATTGATGCAGTATGTGGTCTGGCATTGTCATGTTGGAAAATGCAAGGTCTTCCCTGAAAGAGACGACGTCTGGATGGGAGCATATGTTGTTCTAGAACTTGGATATACCTTTCAGCATTGATGGTGCCTTTCCAGATGTGTAAGCTGCCCATGCCACACACACTCATGCAACCCCATACCATCAGAGATGCAGGCTTCTGAACTGAGCGCTGAGAACAACTTGGGTTGTCCTTGTCCTCTTTAGTCCGGATGACATGGCGTCCCAGTTTTCCAAAAAGAACTTCAAATTTTGATTCGTCTGAACACAGAACAGTTTTCCACTTTGCCACAGTCCATTTTAAATGAGCCTTGGCCCAGAGAAAACGCCTGCGCTTCTGGATCATGTTTAGATATGGCTTCTTTTTTGACCTATAGAGTTTTAGCCGGCAACGGCGAATGGCGCGGTGGATTGTGTTCACCGACAATGTTTTCTGGAAGTATTCCTGAGCCCATGTTGTGATTTCCATTACAGTAGCATTCCTGTATGTGATGCAGTGCCGTCTAAGGGCCCGAAGATCACGGGCATCCAGTATGGTTTTCCGGCCTTGACCCTTACGCACAGAGATTGTTCCAGATTCTCTGAATCTTTGGATGATATTATGCACTGTAGATGATGATAACTTCAAACTCTTTGCAATTTTTCTCTGAGAAACTCCTTTCTGATATTGCTCCACTATTTTTCGCCGCAGCATTGGGGGAATTGGTGATCCTCTGCCCATCTTGACTTCTGAGAGACACTGCCACTCTGAGAGGCTCTTTTTATACCCAATCATGTTGCCAATTGACCTAATAAGTTGCAAATTGGTCCTCCAGCTGTTCCTTATATGTACATTTAACTTTTCCGGCCTCTTATTGCTACCTGTCCCAACTTTTTTGGAATGTGTAGCTCTCATGAAATCCAAAATGAGCCAATATTTGGCATGACATTTCAAAATGTCTCACTTTCAACATTTGATATGTTATCTATATTCTATTGTGAATAAAATATAAGTTTATGAGATTTGTAAATTATTGCATTCCTTAATTCCACAATTTGTACAGTGACCCAACTTTTTTGGAATCGGGTTTGTATTTTTACCACACGTTTCTATCATTTACTTTGTTGCTGATGTGTTTTAACATGTATTTGCATGTTACTAGCATGATTTATCATACTGCTAACATGATTTAACATACTGCTAGCATGTTTTAGGGTGCTGCTAACATGGATTAGCATGTTTTAACACATTGCTAGCATGAATTAGCATGTTGTTAGCATGTTTTAACAAATTTGCTAGCATGTTTTAGCACATCGCTATCATGATTAAGCATGTTACTAGCATGAATTAACATGTTTGTTAACATGATTACCATACTGCTTGCATGAGTTAGCATGTTGTAAGCATGTTGTTACGTTGCTAGCATAAATTGGCATGTTACCTTGCTATCATAATTAAGCATGTTGCTAGCATGTTTTACACATTTCTGTTATGATTAAGCATGTTGCTAGCATGTTTTATCCTGTTGCTAGCATGAATTAGCATTTTGCTAGCATGTTTTACACATTGCTGTTATGATTAAGCATGTTGCTAGCATGTTTTATCCTGTTGCTATCATAATTAAGCATGTTTGCTAGCATGTTTTACACATTGCTAGCATGAATTAGCATGTTGTTAGCATGTTTTAACAAATTTGCTAGCATGTTTTAATACATCGCTATCATGATTAAGCATGTTGCTAGCCTGAATTAGCATATCACCATGTTTTAACACATTATTATAATTAATCATGTTACTAGCATGAATTAACATGTTTGTTAACATGATTACCATACTGCTTGCATGAGTTAGCATGTTGTAAGCATGTTGTTACGTTGCTAGCATAAATTGGCATGTTACCTTGCTATCATAATTAAGCATGTTGCTAGCATGTTTTACACATTTCTGTTATGATTAAGCATGTTGCTAGCATGTTTTATCCTGTTGCTAGCATGAATTAGCATTTTGCTAGCATGTTTTACACATTGCTGTTATGATTAAGCACGTTGCTAGCATGTTTTATCCTGTTGCTATCATAATTAAGCATGTTTGCTAGCATGTTTTACACATTGCTGTTATGATTAAGCATGTTGTTAGCATGTTTTAACAAATTTGCTAGCATGTTTTAGCACATCGCTATCATGATTAAGCATGTTGCTAGCCTGAATTAGCATGTCACCATGTTTTAACACACATTATTATAAGTAATCATGTTACTACCATGAATTAACATGTTTGTTAACATGATTACCATACTGCTTGCATAAGTTAGCATGTTGTAAGCATGTTGTTACGTTGCTAGCATAAATTGGCATGTTACCTTGCTATCATAATTAAGCATGTTGCTAGCATGTTTTATCCTGTTGCTATCATAATTAAGCATGTTTGCTAACATGTTTTACACATTGCTGTTATGATTAAGCATGTTGCTAGCATTAATTAGCATGTTGCTAGCATGTTTTATCCTGTTGCTACCATGAATTAGCATTTTAGCGTTTTAGCACACTTTTGAAGTAGAAAGACTGAAATAGGATTTTTTTTTTTTTTGTAAAATGCCCTCCAATAATCCTGCAGTTTTATTTACAACTTTGAAAAAACTTTTTTTTTCGTTCTTTTTCTTACAGTGTAGCAATTGGTACTTTTATAGCAGAAGGAAACGGCGTGAGATCAGATGATGTATGTGAAAGGACGGGGATCCATCAGATTACATAGCAACACTGAATATAATTAATGCTGTTATATAAGTTTTCTGCTGAAAAACAGAATAGAGACTTTGTTTTATTGTTCATAAACGTGTCTACAGTGCAAACAAAATGCATTCAGTCGAAAAATGTCATTCATTAAAGTAAACGCACTTTACAATCGAAACATTTGTCGAAAAGATTCCAGTATTGTGTTTGTTTGTGGATGATGCTGATAGTTCATGTGATTCTCTACATCTGTGTGAACTTGACTTCATACGTCTAACACTGACACATTTTATTTAATCCATGAAGCATGATATTTCATATCTAATGGAATCAGTTTCCATTCTTCCAAACGGGCGGATGCTGAGAAACGTTGCCAAACAGACAGTCTGGATTCCTTTCCACTCCCTCATTTAGTCCGTCTCTTTCCACTCATTGTTGGTTAAAAGTCTCTCTCGTGTAAAATAATCTCCTGATTAATCAGATAAACTGTATTCAATGAGCTCCTCTATTCTCCCTGCGGACTGAAATACAAACCACAAGACAAATGAAAAACAGAAAAACAAGAAAACTTTTTTTTTTCTTCAGGAAAATCACTGTAATATATTTTTGTTCAATAATATTTTTTTGGATTATTATTTAGAATTTTGAGATGATTTTATCATATACGCAATATTTATAAAAAAATTATGAGCTATTTTCCATTAGAATTAATATATATTTACATTTTTTTATTATTATTTTAAAAAAATGCAATATTTCACAATTAAAATCATTTTTTTAAAAAGTGAGAATAGTTCTATATGGAGGCGCTAAAAAATAAAAACTTGTGTAATGTCATGGTGTAATCACCTGTATAGCTCCCTATATAAATATATAGAGAGGATTTTGGATTCCCGTTGTTTTTTTAGACAATTTCTGCATTTTATTAGGTTTTGCATTTAGATATACACCGATCAGGCATAACATTATGACAGTGGGTGGGATATATTAGGCAGCAAGTGAACATTTTGTCCTCAAAGTTGATGTGTTAGAAGCAGGAAAAATGGGCAAGCGTAAGGATTTGAGCGAGTTTGACAAGGGCCAAATTGTGATGGCTAGACGACTGGGTCAGAGCATCTCCAAAACTGCAGCTCTTGTGGGGTGTTCCCGGTCTGCAGTGGTCAGTATCTATCAAAAGTGCTCCAAGGAAGGAACAGTGGTGAACCGGCGACAGGGTCATGGGCGGCCAAGGCTCATTGATGCACGTGGGGAGTGAAGGCTGGCCCGTGTGGTCCGATCAAACAGACGAGCTACTGGAGCTCAAATTGCTCAAGAAGTTAATGCTGGTTCTGATAGAAAGGTGTATTGCAGGTGTATTGCATAGAAAGGTGTTTTTCATTATGATTACAATCAAACCTGTCGGTCATTTTTGTCTGTGAAGGAGCCAAGTGTGTTTTTGTGTGTTCACATAACTAATGCGACAAAAGTCACCAAGTGTCATCCCATTCCAATGAAGAAAAAAATTAAAAATTTCAAAACGCCATTCTTGCAATTCAAGAATACTTTGGAATATAGAGCTAAGTTTGGCCTTGTTTTAAAGGAGACACTATGAAAAAGTTATGGAAGTTTAAATTTACTGTAAATCAAATGTACTTTATATTTTTTATTTTATATATAATATATATTTTACAAAATAATTTTTACTCTTAAATTACTATAAAATCAAAGCCATATGTCTAACCAAATTGTGTTCCAAATTTGAAGTTGATATCACAAAAATTGAAGTTCCCATGAGATTTTGTTTTGGCGCTGTACCAAAAATATCCACTGGGTGTCACACGCATTCCATTGAAATTTTTATGATGCAGTCTCCCGTAAAAAAATTTATAAAATTCTATCCAAATTTCACGTCTATCACAAAACAGTCACTAAATATGGAACTCTTGAGACCTTTCCGACGATATGTTTTGTCAAGATTAGAAAAGTTTTTGATTATAAAGTAGTTCAAATAATTTTTGTAATATGAAACCTGACACCGCCCACTAGGGGAGGAGCCTGACAGAAGAATTTAAAGTACTGTTTCCATGGTAATGCAACGTCCAATTTCAAAATAGTTTTCACAGGATGAATTTTGAGTTTGTACGCTTTCAAATGATACCTCATTTATGATGATTACTATATGAAAAAGGCGATAATTAAAAAAAGAGCGCCAAGCGTTAGCGGGGCGGTGACAGTTGAGGGGTTAAAGCCTTAAAAGCATAAAAGCGTCACATTGTCTTCAGGATGTCTTTTGTTTCTTCTCTAGATGACTTCAGCCACGCCCACTTCTTCCCATGGCCCCGCCCCTCAGAAGGTCTGCCACTCCCAGACGCAGACAGACGTTCTAAAGCCTCTGCTCGGAGGGGCGGGGCACGAGAGTCAGGTGACACGCCGGAGGCGGGTGTTATCCAAGGATGGGCGGAGCAATGTGCACATCAAGCACGTGAGTGGGCGTGGCGCTCTGTACCTGCGTGACCCCTGGACGACCTTTGTGGACATGCAGTGGAGGTACAAACTGGTTCTGTTCAGCGCCACGTTTGTGGGCACCTGGTTCACCTTCGGACTGCTGTGGTACCTGCTGGCTTTGGTGCACGGAGACCTGCTGGGTAAGAGATGGAAACATGACAACAAACAGAAAATAAAACGCATAACTGACAAGAAAGCACACAAATTAATAAAACTACATTGTGATCCAAATGCCAGAGGGAAAAAGATATGTCTTCAGAGAGGTTTTAAAGCTTTCGACGTCGGAAGACTAAAGTGTACAACAGAGAAGGCAAAAGGAAATCTGTAAAATGTTGTGGAGGCAGGCTATTTAACCCCTTATACACAAAAACATTCACAACCTTTTTGTTTCTATATAATGTTACCATAGTTTTACTGTACACTGAAAAACAAATGGTGTAGAAACAATTTTCATTCCGAAATTACTAGAAAATTTCATAATTAACTAGAAAGTTCATCGGCTTGCATGTTTGTAGCATGTTTTAGTACATGGCTAGCATGAATTAGCATTTTGCTAACATTAATTAGCATGTTACTACCATGTCTTACCAAATTGCTAACATGTTGGTAGCATGTTTTACTTTGCTAGTATGTTTTAGTAATTTTGCTAGCATGAATTAGCACATTGCTCGCATGATTTAACATGCTGTTAGTATGTTTTACCACACTGGTAGTATGATGTAGTATGTTGCTAGTATGGTTTAACATGTTATCATTAACTAGCTGCTAACGTGTTTTAACACTTTGCTAGCATTTAACACATTGCTAGTATGTTTCAGCATTTTGCTAGTATGTTTCATACATTGTTAGCATGAATTAGCAATTTATTAACGTGATTTAACATGCTGATACCATGTTTCCCATGTTACCAGCATGAATTACCATACTGCTAGCCTGTTTCAGGATATTGCTAGCAATGAAATTAACACATTGCTTATACGATTTAGCATAATGTTAACATGTTTTATTCTGTTACTAGCATGTCTTATCAAATTTGTTAACATGTTGCTAGCATGTTTGACTTTCCTAGTATGTTTTAACATGTTGCTAACATGAATTAGCACATTGCTAGCATGATTTAGCATACTGTTAGTATGTCTTACCACACTGCTAGTATGATGTAACATGTTGCTAGTATGTTTTAACACGTTATCATTAACTAGCATGTTGCTAATGTGTTTTAACACTTTGCTAGCCTTTAACACATTGCTAGTATATGTTTTAGCATTTTGTTAGCATGTTTAATACATTGTTAGCATTAATTAGCAATTTGCTAACATGATTTAACATGCTGATAACATGTTTTAACATGTTTTGCTAGCACAAATTAACATGAAACTAGCATGTTTTGCATGTTACTAGCATGAATTAACATACTGCTAGCATGTTTCAGGATATTGCTAGCATGTTTTAACACGTTAGTAGCACGAATTAGCATGTTACATTGCTATCATGTTTTATCATGTTGCTAGTATGAATTAGCATGCTGCTAGCATGTTTTAAAACATTGCTAAAATGAATTAGCATGTTACTAAAATGTGTTAGCATGGATTAGCATGTTGTCAACATGTTTTATCATGTTGCTAGCATGAATTAGCATGAAGCTTTGTCAAGCCAACAATTACAAAGAAACAGTGAGCAACATATTGAATTAAACATGAAATTTTGAAGTAGAAAGACTGAAACAGAATTTTTTTTTAGTAAAATGCCCTCCAATAATCTTGCAGTTTTATTTACAACTTCGAAAAACCATTTTAACCATTCTTATACACTTATAATAAAACCCTAAATTTAACACGGTATTCAACCAGCAACCAGTGAAGTGAAGCCAGAACAGGAGAAATATGTTCCCTTTCTCTAGTTTCAGTAAGAAGCCTGGCGGCAGCGTTTTCTTCCATTTGAAGGCGGGATAAAGAGGACTGAGCCACACCCAGGTATAGTTACAGCAATCCAGCCTAGAGGAAACTAAAGCATGAGTCACCGTCTCAAAATCCTTTACTGATAAAAACACTTTCAATTTTGATCAATGGATCTGAGATGATATAAGCCACTCTCCACCACTGATTTTTAGGCCGTTATTAAAAACCACTCCCAAATTTCTAGCATGAGCATCAGAATTCACAGATAAAGGACCCAGTTATCCATCTGTATAATAGATGCTGGTCCAAAAACTACAATTTCTGTTTTAGATTCAGTTAGCTGCCAGCCAGCATCTTAACTCTGAAAGATAGTCCAACAAAAAGTGCATGTCATAATTTCCCCCATGTTCCAAATGGAGGTCAAACTGGGTATCATCTGCTTTAAAATGATAGGGATCTGCTTCCCTATCAATGGGAATGATATGCTTCCGAAAAATCGAACCTAAGGGGAGCAAATCCAACAAACAAAAGCGGGCCCAAAATCGAACCCTGGGGTACACCACAAGTTAATGATACTATAGATGAAGAAAATCCCCAACCTCCACTGAAAATGTTCTATCAGAAGTTAAAATAACCCATATAAATAAACCCGAAGCGGTACATCTGGGTTTGAAATGAGTCCAAAGCAACATAATCCATTGTGTCGATCAAGAGATATTCCTCACGGAGAAACAACAGTTTTAAAAAACGTCCATTAGGGGGCGTCAAGGGCTAAACAAAAAG
The DNA here is from genome assembly GCA_039654105.1 of Coreius guichenoti. NCBI lineage: Eukaryota > Metazoa > Chordata > Actinopteri > Cypriniformes > Gobionidae > Coreius > Coreius guichenoti. Next base: position 1,184,007 of record CM077175.1, on the reverse strand, counting down.
GCTACCTTTGTTCCAAATGCTGTAACTTTTGATTACGTTATGCTATCACCACAAAATTTGATCCAGATGTAGCTCAGCAAAAAAGAATGGTCCTCCTACCTTATTTTTAGAGTTATTGCATGTCAAATAAGAAAGATATGAAATTATAAAATTATAAAAAATTTTTGTCTTTTATCAAAAGTCTCTCAGCATGAGAATGTCTTAATGTAATGAAAAAAATCTAAACGAAAATTTAAACGATACCTACCTTATGACTCTCCTTGCTATAGTTTTGGAGTTATGAGTCTTTACTTTTTTGTATGTTACTCAAACTCTAAAAATGCCTTCATGTCTTAAGGGGTTAAACAGTCTGTGTGTAGACAACTAATTGACACTTCAGGCCCTATCATACACCCGGCGCAATGTGACGGCAGGCGCGACGCAAGTGTTTTCTGCTAGTTTCAGCTCGACGCAGTTCTCATTTTCATGTCCAGCTCCACGTTGTTTAAATATCAAATGCACTGGCGCATCTGTTCACCCATGGGCGTCTGGTCTAAACCAGGTGTGTGTTCAGGAGCATTGTTGGAGCGTTGCTATTGTGAGGAACTGAAAACGACTGCGCCATTGACCAACACACACCTGCTCTAAAGTCAATAGCGCAGTATTTATAGTGTTATTTAAAGGGTGTGTTAGTAATATGAGCCTATAGGTGGAGCACAACACACTCTGATTATTACACACACAGGGACGCGCAACAGCACACACACATTTTTAAATATTAAAATAAAAGGATTCCTCTCTGGAGAAGCGTTCAGTCTTTCCGCTCGCATGTAAATAGCGAATCCGCTCATGGTGCGAGCGGAACTGGCTTTTAAAGGGAAAGGGAGATGAGACTCTGATTGGTTTATTGCACGTTACGCCCAAAACACACCCATGACTCATTAAGAGACGAGGGACAACCCTTTTAGACCATGCTCGGGGCGCGCCGACCATTTTTCCCGTCATTAAACTAGCAAAAGTGGATTTGGACACTCCCTAAGTGCACTTGCGCCGTGCGCTTTAGACCATGCGCTTAGATCGTTAAAATAGGGCCCTTCAGAAGTGCTTCTGTGCCACCTTTACAATATTGGCATAAATATTGTTTTTTTGTGATACAAAAAGCCAGAGATCACTCTAATGAAACAAAACCCCTCTTTAATCCAGGTGCTTGTGTTTGTGTCTGTCTTGTGTTTCTAGAGTTTGATCCTCCAGCAAACCACAGTGTGTGTGTGATGCAGATGCAAACGCTGACGGGGGCCTTTCTCTTCTCCCTTGAGACTCAGACCACCATCGGATACGGTTACCGCTGCATCACCGAGGAATGTCCGTCTGCAATCGTCCTGCTCATCATCCAGCTCCTCATCACCACCGCTATGGAGATCTTCATCACCGGAACGTTCCTCGCCAAGGTGCCCGTCTATTTACATGCTGTCCTGTAGTCAAAAAGATGGTGAACGTGATTTCAACAAGTACAACAACATTCCAATCAACTAATCAGATTTGAGGGACATGTTTACAGTTTATGTCAAGTTTATGTGATTTTACATCAGTGTTATTCACCTATCATTTCCCTCTGACTTTAGGGATAAGTTATGCATGTTTATTCCTGTCTCTCTCTCTCTCTCTCTCTCTCTCTCTCTCTCTCTCTCTCTCTCTCTCTCTCTCTCTCTCTCTCTCTCTCTCTCTCTCTCTCTCTCTCTCTCTCTCTCTCTCTCTCTCTCAGGTGGCTCGGCCGAAGAAACGCGGTGAGACGATTCGGTTCAGTCAGCACGCGGTGATAGCCAATCACGACGGCCGTCCGTGTCTCATGATCCGAGTTGCCAACATGCGCAAAAGTCTGCTGCTGGGTTGCCAGGTAACCGGAGGAGAGAATTAGCACTTTTTATCAAGGTCACCAGTTAATGATTGATTTATTTAATGATTTCTCACACAACCAGAGAACACAGAAGAGAATGACACTGAATTACAAAGTACAGATTAAATCAAGAACATAATGCAATTTTTCTTTGTGAAAATATAAACTACACGTTGGAATTCTAATAAGTATAAACATATACAGAGCACACAAATATTGATTTAACTGTGTTTATACTATTATGTTTTAAATAGATTACATTTATAATGAACTCCCTGTCTGCCTTCATTTCTGCAATGCATTCTGAGATTGCATTCATCACAAATGACACATGCAATGCTCTACTAGAGGCAGTATAATTATGACATCTTCCATTTAGAACTGGTTTCACACAATATTACAAATAAAGGTTCCAAAAGGGGGTTTTCATTCTTTTGGTTCTTCTATTGCATGATCAGTTCTCAAAAGAACCATTTTTTAATACAAACCCGATTCCAAAAAAGTTGGGACACTGTACAAATTGTGAATAAAAAAGGAATGCAATAATTTACAAACCTCATAAACTTAAATTTTATTCACAATAGAATATAGATAACATATCAAATGTTGAAAGTGAGACATTTTGAAATGTCATGCCAAATATTGGCTCATTTTGGATTTCATGAGAGCTACACATTCCAAAAAAGTTGGGACAGGTAGCAATAAGAGGCCGGAAAAGTTAAATGTACATATAAGGAACAGCTGGAGGACCAATTTGCAACTTATTAGGTCAATTGGCAACATGATTGGGTATAAAAAGAGCCTCTCAGAGTGGCAGTGTCTCTCAGAAGTCAAGATGGGCAGAGGATCACCAATTCCCCCAATGCTGCGGAGAAAAATAGTGGAGCAATATCAGAAAGGAGTTTCTCAGAGAAAAATTGCAAAGAGTTTGAAGTTATCATCATCTACAGTGCATAATATCATCCAAAGATTCAGAGAATCTGGAACAATCTCTGTGCGTAAGGGTCAAGGCCGGAAAACCATACTGGATGCCCGTGATCTTCGGGCCCTTAGACGGCACTGCATCACATACAGGAATGCTACTGTAATGGAAATCACAACATGGGCTCAGGAATACTTCCAGAAAACATTGTCGGTGAACACAATCCACCGTGCCATTCGCCGTTGCCGGCTAAAACTCTATAGGTCAAAAAAGAAGCCATATCTAAACATGATCCAGAAGCGCAGGCGTTTTTTCTGGGCCAAGGCTCATTTAAAATGGACTGTGGCAAAGTGGAAAACTGTTCTGTGGTCAGACGAATCAAAATTTGAAGTTCGTTTTGGAAAACTGGGACGCCATGTCATCCGGACTAAAGAGGACAAGGACAACCCAAGTTGTCATCAGCGCTCAGTTCAGAAGCCTGCATCTCTGATGGTATGGGGTTGCATGAGTGTGTGTGGCATGGGCAGCTTACACATCTGGAAAGGCACCATCAATGCTGAAAGGTATATCCAAGTTCTAGAACAACATATGCTCCCATCCAGACGTCGTCTCTTTCAGGGAAGACCTTGCATTTTCCAACATGACAATGCCAGACCACATACTGCATCAATTACAACATCATGGCTGCGTAGAAGAAGGATCCGGGTACTGAAATGGCCAGCCTGCAGTCCAGATCTTTCACCCATAGAAAACATTTGGCGCATCATAAAGAGGAAGATGCGACAAAGAAGACCTAAGACAGTTGAGCAACTAGAAGCCTGTATTAGACAAGAATGGGACAACATTCCTATTCCTAAACTTGAGCAACTTGTCTCCTCAGTCCCCAGACGTTTGCAGACTGTTATAAAAAGAAGAGGGGATGCCACACAGTGGGAAACATGGCCTTGTCCCAACTTTTTTGAGATGTGTTGATGCCATGAAATTTAAAATCAACTTATTTTTCCCTTAAAATGATACATTTTCTCAGTTTAAACATTTGATATGTCATCTATGTTGTATTCTGAATAAAATATTGAAATTTGAAACTTCCACATCATTGCATTCTGTTTTTATTCACAATTTGTACAGTGTCCCAACTTTTTTGGAATCGGGTTTGTAATATAAAGAACATTTTTCCACTATAAAGAACCTATAGTGCAATGGAAAGATTCCAATGATCTTAAATATTCTTCATGGAAACATCAATACCAATAAATAATCTTTATTTTTAAGAGTGTAAAGAGAACCTTATTGGTTCCATGGATGGTAAAGGTTCTCACGGAACCATCAATGCCAATAAAGAACCTTTTTAAGAGTGTAAAGAGAACCTTATTGGTTCCATGGATGGTAAAGGTTCTCACGGAACCATCAATGCCAATAAAGAACCTTTTTTAAGAGTGTAAAGAGAACCTTATTGGTTCCATGGATGGTAAAGGTTCTCACGGAACCATCAATGCCAATAAAGAACCTTTTTAAGAGTGTAAAGAGAACCTTATTGGTTCCATGGATGGTAAAGGTTCTCACAGAACCATCAATGCCAATAAAGAACCTTTTTTTAAGAGTGTAAAGAGAACCTTATTGGTTACATGGATGGTAAAGGTTCTCACGGAACCATCAATGCCAATAAAGAACCTTTTTAAGAGTGTAAAGAGAACCTTATTGGTTCCATGGATGGTAAAGGTTCTCACGGAACCATCAATGCCAATAAAGAACCTTTTTTTAAGAGTGTAAAGAGAACCTTATTGGTTCCATGGATGGTAAAGGTTCTCACGGAACCATCAATGCCAATAAAGAACCTTTTTTAAGAGTGTAAAGAGAACCTTATTGGTTCCATGGATGGTAAAGGTTCTCACGGAACCATCAATGCCAATAAAGAACCTTTTTTAAGAGTGTAAAGAGAACCTTATTGGTTCCATGGATGGTAAAGGTTCTCACGGAACCATCAATGCCAATAAAGAACCTTTTTTTAAGAGTGTAAAGAGAACCTTATTGGTTCCATGGATGGTAAAGGTTCTCACGGAACCATCAATGCCAATAAAGAACCTTTTTTAAGAGTGTAAAGAGAACCTTATTGGTTCCATGGATGGTAAAGGTTCTCACGGAACCATCAATGCCAATAAAAAACCTTTTTTAAGAGTGTAAAGAGAACCTTATTGGTTCCATGGATGGTAAAGGTTCTCACGGAACCATCAATGCCAATAAAGAACCTTTTTTAAGAGTGTAAAGAGAACCTTATTGGTTCCATGGATGGTAAAGGTTCTCACGGAACCATCAATGCCAATAAAGAACCTTTATTAAGAGTGTAAAGAGAACCTTATTGGTTCCATGGATGGTAAAGGTTCTCACGGAACCATCAATGCCAATAAAGAACCTTTTTTAAGAGTGTAAAGAGAACCTTATTGGTTCCATGGATGGTAAAAGTTCTCACGGAACCATCAATGCCAATAAAGAACCTTTTTAAGAGTGTAAAGAGAACCTTATTGGTTCCATGGATGGTAAAGGTTCTCACGGAACCATCAATGCCAATAAAGAACCTTTATTAAGAGTGTAAAGAGAACCTTATTGGTTCCATGGATGGTAAAAGTTCTCACGGAACCATCAATGCCAATAAAGAACCTTTTTTAAGAGTGTAAAGAGAACCTTATTGGTTCCATGGATGGTAAAGGTTCTCACGGAACCATCAATGCCAATAAAAAACCTTTTTTAAGAGTGTAAAGAGAACCTTATTGGTTCCATGGATGGTAAAGGTTCTCACGGAACCATCAATGCCAATAAAGAACCTTTTTTAAGAGTGTAAAGAGAACCTTATTGGTTCCATGGATGGTAAAGGTTCTCACGGAACCATCAATGCCAATAAAGAACCTTTATTAAGAGTGTAAAGAGAACCTTATTGGTTCCATGGATGGTAAAGGTTCTCACGGAACCATCAATGCCAATAAAGAACCTTTTTTAAGAGTGTAAAGAGAACCTTATTGGTTCCATGGATGGTAAAAGTTCTCACGGAACCATCAATGCCAATAAAGAACCTTTTTTAAGAGTGTAAAGAGAACCTTATTGGTTCCATGGATGGTAAAGGTTCTCACGGAACCATCAATGCCAGTAAAGAACCTTTTTAAGAGTGTAAAGAGAACCTTATTGGTTCCATGGATGGTAAAGGTTCTCACGGAACCATCAATGCCAATAAAGAACCTTTTTTAAGAGTGTAAAGAGAACCTTATTGGTTCCATGGATGTTTAAGGTTCTCATGGAACAATCAATGCAAATAAAGAATCTCCAGATGGTGCATTAATACGCTGTTTAGGAAGGCAGCTCACTAGATCTTGGAAGTGAAATATTGAGAGTACATTGCAGACAAATGTAATTTTTCCAGGTGACAGGGAAGCTTTTACTGCCGTGTGTGCCAAAGGAGGGAGAGACGGTGCGTTTGGACCAGAAGAATGTGACCTTCAGCGTGGACACGGCCAGCGAGAGCCCCTACCTCATCCTCCCCCTCACCTTCTATCACACCATTGATGACGAGAGCCCGCTGCGAGGCTGGGCCGACAAGGGTATGGATCACAATCCAAAAACACGATATGTACAGAAACTTCAGGAACTCTCGGCAGGGCTGTAACCACCACACCCAATTTTTGATATTCTTGATGCTGCAACTCATTACGCACAGCTCAGTTTGCTGTTAGGATGACAAAACGTTTTAAAAGTGAAATTTTTAGGCTGCTTTGCCTCAGTGTCAAAATAACTGAGATAGCCAATCAAATCAAAGAAGGTGGAGCTTACTGTTCACAGAAGACAAGTGCGAATTCCAACGCGACACATTAGTTTTACATGACAGTAATGCAAACTACAAAGTATAGTTTGTTGGGACAAACTTTGATGTTGACAAAGCCGTATGAAAGTTTGAAAGTTTTATAAGCTTTAAATTTAAAGTGGAAAGAGAAAGACATTGCTTGCATGAATTAACATGTTTTAACACATTGCTAACATTATTTAGCATGTTGGTAGCATGTTTTCAACACAATGCTAGCATGAATTAGCACATTGCTAACATGAATAACATCGCTAGCATGAATTAGCATGTTCCTAAGATGATTTAGCATAACATGTTTTAACATTTTGCTAGCATGGTTTTACACATTGATAGCATGTTTTAACACATTGTTAGCATGAATTACCATGATTAACATGTTGCTACCATGAATTTGCATGTTGTAAGCATGATTAGCTTGTTGCTTACATGCTTAACACACTGCTAGCATGAATTAGCATGTTGTTAACATGTTGCTAGGATGATTAGCACATTGCTAGCATGAATTAGCATGTTGTTAACATGTTGCTAGGATGATTAGCACATTGCAGTGTGGTAATGCCTGAATCTCTTTGCTTTGTGTTTCTTCCTCTCATCAGGTGGAGGTTGGACAGATCCAGATCTGGCTGATTTTGAGCTGCTGGTTATGATGAGCTCCACAGTAGAGCCCACATCGGCCACCTGTCAGGTGCGAACATCATACCTGCCCGATGAGGTCCTGTGGGGCTACGAGTTCCCGCCCATAGTGTCACTCTCACCCATGGGGAAATACGTAGCGGACCTGGCATACTTCGACAAAGTGGTGAAAACGAAGACCCCGCCCCTTTTTAAACAGACCCCGCCCAGCGGCTCCCACGGAATGGACCCGGAGAAGATGCGGCTGGAGCAAAGCTACCGAGAGAGAGCTGATGAGAGACGGACGGACAGCTGTCCTGTCAGCGTGCGCGTTAGTAACGTATGAAAAATAATATAGAGATAAATATAGAATGATTTGACATGATGAAAAATCTTCAGCAGAGGTTAAAACCAGGATTTTTATATAAGGATATAAACTGCGTAGCATAACACAAATGTTATTAATATTGCATGAACAACAGCATTGACACAGCATAGGCTGTATAGGAAAATTAAAAACTTTGTGTATTGCTAGTTTACATTAAATACATTTAGAAAGTGAAATATAGCGTAATGTGCTTTTTAAATTTAAACAGCAATTTGCTTATTAGGGGTTCAAGTAGGTAGCGCTGAAACTCTATTGTAATTGTTAGAATTTCCAAGGATCAGCATTGTCTCCTAAAATTGGGAGACCAAACCGTCGTAGAGACTTGAAACTTTGAGAGCTGGTAGTACTCACACCGTCTACAACGACACCAAAGCTCGTCCCGATGGGCCTGATGGTGGCGCTACAGCGATCAAAAGTATGTAATGGCTCATAACGCCTAAACCGTTCGTCACAAGCTCAAGTGTCTTATAACTTCTAATCCGCTGTAATCCTTGGCGTTCGCACATCTCGGCGAAATTTTCAGGTATTTTGGATTTTTCAGAAAACCTACTTTTGCGAACTAGTCCTAGGTTTTTCGCCCGATCGTAATCAAACCAGTGCAGAAAGATTCTCTGGAGTCTGATGGAGCCAAAACGTGGCCACTTTTACCAAAACGGCTGTAAAGAAAGCGTAAAGAATTGTATATTACACGATTTTTCGCACATACCATATGGTAGAACTCCTCGTTCTGAGCAACTTTGCCTTTTGGACTGCCGCTGTCAATCGAACCGTTCATTACATTTTGGAGATTATTTAAAAAACCTACTTTTGCGAACTAGTCCTAGGTTTTTCGCCCGATCGGAATCAAACCAGTGCAGAAAGATTCTCTGGAGTCTGATTGTCAATAATTATCAAAAAAAGTCAAAATTTCGATTCACGTCCGCAACGCCAAAATGTTCGAAGTGGGCGTGGCCACTTTTACTAAAATGGCTATCCCTCTTGAACGTAATGAGATAATTTCACCAAACTCTGTACACTTTTATATGGGCTCGGTCTGTGATCGCGAGAAAAAATGACGCTGCGACTGGCCACTTGGTGAATGAAAAAAACATGAAAAAAGCAATAGCTATGCAGTGAGTCCGATTGACTGGAAAACTGGCATGCGGTGTCTTTGTCCAAGGTGCCACGATTGTCTGTGAGGACATATGCGTATCTCGAAAAACACGGCTGCCGTCGGCCAATGAATTTCGAGAGGCTGTCATACAAGGCTAATGATGGCCCTAGAGGCCTGTGAGAAATTCAAAAGAAATCGGCACCTTCGCATTTTTCACGTGCGTAAAGAATTGTATATCACACGTTTTTTCGCACATACCATATGGTAGAACTCCTTATTCTGAGCAACTTTCCCTCTAGGACCACCGCTGTCAATCGAACCGTTCACTTTAAAACTACTATATTTTCTTAGTAAATTGCCTGTATTGACTGTAAATGGTTTTTTCCATCTATGATCTAAGTGGTTACATGCTAAATAAAACATAACACCCTTATACACTTATGCTTAAAGGCCTTAAAGTGCTTGAACCCCGATAATTGCTCCTCACAGCTATACTATGCTATGCTATTTATACTATGAGCTCATATTATTTGACTATGAGCACGTATGACTGTGAAACCACAAAGGACATATAAATAAACTAGAGATTAAAAAGGGGAAATATTTGAAAAGTTACAACACATTTACTGACTCATTATGCATGACTGATTCATAATGCCCAAATGCATAAAAACAGCAGAATTGATTGTACTTTGGAACATTTCTTATCTTAACCTAATCTAAAAGCACTTTAGTACTGTAAGTCATTGCAGAAATGGCTCAGAAAAGAGAAATGCAGCATTTGTTTGATCAGATGCTCTAATGACATTTGAAACATGAAGTCTGTATATGCAGGATAAATATGTATATGTGTGTGTCTCTCTGGATCTCTCACACACACACACACACACACACACATACGCACACACACATACACACAGACACACACACTCACTCACACACACACACACTCACACTCTCACACACTCACTCACTCACTCACACACACTCACACACACACACACTTACTTTCACATACACTCACACGCACACACACTCTCACTCACTCACTCACTCACTCACACACACACACACACTCACTCACACACTCACTCACTCACTCACTCACTCACTCACTCACTCACTCACTCACTCACTCACTCACTCACACTCTCACACATACTCTCACACACTCTCTCACGCACTCACACACTCTCTCACACACACACACACACACACACTCACACACACACGCACACACACACACACTCACACTGACACACACACACTCACTCACACACACACATACAGAGACACACACACACACACACACACACTCACACAGACATACACACACACACACACACACTCACACAGACACACTTACACAGACACACACACTCACACACAGACACACACATACATAGACACACACACACAGACACACACACTCACACACACACACTCTCACTCACACACACACACACAGACACAGACACACTCACACAGACACACTCACACAGACACACACACTCACACAGACACACACACACACTCACTCACTCACACACACACACACAGACACACACACACTCACTCACAGACACACACACAAACAGACAGACACACACTCACACAGACACTCACACACATACTCACACACACATACAGACACACACACACACACACACACACTCACTCACTCACTCACACACACACACACACACACACTCACTCACACTCTCACACACTCACCCACTCACTCACACACACTCACACTCACACACTCACTCACTCACACACACACACACGCACACTTACTTTCACATACACTCACATGCACACACACTCATTCACACACTCACTCACTCACACTCTCACACACACTCTCACACACTCTCTCACGCACTCACACACTCTCACACACACACACACACACTCACACACACACGCACACACAGACTCACACTGACACACACACACTCACTCACACACACACAGACACACTCACACACTCTCTCACGCACTCACACACTATAGACACACACACACACACTCACACAGACACACACACACACTCTCACTCACACACACACAGACACACTCACACACTCTCTCACGCACTCACACACTCTCACACACACTCACACTGACACACACACACTCACTCACACATACAGAGACACACACACACACACACACACACACTCACACAGACATACACATACACACACACTCACACAGACACACACACACACACTTACACAGACACACACACTCACACACAGACACACACATACATAGACACACACACACACTCTCACTCACACACACACACTCACACAGACACACTCACACAGACACACACACTCACACAGACACACACACAGACACACACACACTCACTCACAGACACACACACAAACAGACAGACACACACTCACACAGACACACACACTCACACACACACACAGACACACACACACACACACACATTTCTTATCTTAACAATCTAAAAGCACTTTAGTACTGTAAGTCATTGCAGAAATGGCTCAGAAAATGAGAAATTGTTTGATCAGATGCTCTAATGACATTTGAAACATGAAGTCTGTATATGCAGGATAAATATGTATATGTGTGTGTCTCTCTGCTAGAATAATTCACTGGATACAGAGGTGCATCATAATCCACATTAATAAACAGATACTGATGGTTAATCTGATGCTGATAAATGACTGTTTATGATTCAGTTGTAACATTTAATAATGAATTATTGTAACACTTAACACACATGCTGCTTCTAAACATCAGTACATATATGTGCATATTCAGGTATTACTCTAAAACAGACCTGTGATGAACATCAGCTGCAAATATGCCCTGACCCCAAAAAAATTCCAACAAAAGGTTTCTCAGTGGTTTACAGTAGTATCAGATGTACTTAAAAACATACTAAAAGTTTACCAAAGTCTGACTCCAAGAAAGGTACCATTTTCAAAATGGCGGCCGTCAGGTCCTTAAAATGACCATTACTCCTTTGTATTCCTCCTAGACCAGGAATACTGGAGCCTGATACATGTTTTGGCCATGTAATATTCTAATTAACATATCTGCATGATAGATAAGTGATTACAAGTACAATTATATATTGAAGAAATTGGTTACAAGCATATTTATGCGAAAAATAAGTACAATTTCCCTTAAGTAATTGCATATTTCTCCTTTCTCATATCGTTTTGCCTGGTGTCGGTGGTTTCTGTGGTTCATAACCATTCTTTTGATTCCAGTAAAGAATAAATTCATTAGAACTGTGTGGTACTGTAAAATTAGCCAAAACAGGGCTGCCACCTGAAGGCTCAGTACCGCTAACCCCTTTTATTTTTTTATAATGCGTTTTGTTTTTTTTGCCTTTTGTTTTTTATATTTTTTTAATACTTTTCTTATTTATACATATCTTTTTCTATTTTCTTCAGTTGTTTCCTCTTATTCTGATTTATTTTTTATACTTTTTTGCACTGTGACCTTCACTAGATTTACCATTAGTCGTCACACTCTTCCTCCCATAGAGGTTGATTATAGTGATTCTCACAATTCCCAACTTGACATGGTCCACAAGAAGGCATGAATGGTAGTCCATATGCCCTGCAACTGCACCGTTGTGTTCGGCAGGCAGTTGTGCAATTACAGTCTACAGTCTTACTGGTCATAACTGGCAGGAACCGGTTGTCCACCAGTTTCCATCCCCAATCCACTGTGTTCATGTCACCTTCCTTTCCAATCCACACCATGATCTGGAAGTAAACTCTTTGGCAGTTGTATTTGGTTGAGGACTCAGTTGGAGGCAGACGTTCTGGGGTAACAAATGATTCGGCGGTAACGATTTTCTTGCTAAAAAGGTTGTAGCGTTGTATACACTAGATAGATAGATATAGATCCAGTGATAATTTGGATAAGCCTAACATAGCCTAAATGCTACTATATATGAATGCAACTTTAATTGCGTGGAAAGGGGCAATCAAATGCTACACAGAGTGTGTTTTTTAATTCCATTGCGCTACTTTTCTATCGTTTTTAAAGGGGTCATGAACTGAGAAATCAAATTTTCCTTGAGCTTTTGACATAAGAGGTCATCATACTATAAGAATATCCTGTAAGTTTCAGAACTGAAAACTTCCTTGTTAGTCCAATAAAAGCTTTTATTGACACCAGGCCCAGCAAACAACAGGTTTTTCAAAGTGGGGATCTATGACGTCAAAGGGAGGCAAGCACCGCCTCTGCAGAAGAAGATCAACGCCTACTTCATCGCTGCCTGTTTAGCCCCGCCCACCGATTCACGCATGACATGCAATAGAATAGGTAGCCTTTAGTAACATAGGCCTACGTGGTGTTAAACCAGATCGAGCTACCAAACAATAAACATGCCATTGAGGATTACAAAATATTGTGCAGTGCCTGGGCTCGACAGTAATGCAACATGTAAGTAACCGTGTTCATTCTAATGCCTGATCTGAAATGTAATGATTCATGTACAGTCTGTGTCTGTGTGTCAGTAAATCAAACCAGTGACTAAACGTCAACTTGCGTTGTTTCTCTTAGTAGAATGAAAATAATCTGTTATTTAACGGTGATTAAATTCTATAAAGAAAGCGATCAAAGAAAGCTCCCTTTGCAATCGTTGGAGCAGCGCGCGCTGGAGCTGTCAATCAAACAGCGTGAGTTTGTCAGTGACTCCCGTTTTATTCAACGAATCTCTTAACTATATCACGTTTGCACTGTTAGTGAAGATGAAAGCATTCGTTAGTGTACAGAAACTGAGTTGCAATGACGAGATCACTGCTTTCATGCACTCAACATGTCTGTGATCGGCTACAATGATCATCACTGCAACCTTTCATGCCACGATCTGAATATAATGCCATAGATCTGAATATAATGCAACACTTTTCACGATTAGTTAACCATGAGAGCTGTAATAGTAAAAACGCGCTAAAAGAGCGAGTAATACTTAGCTATTTCAAATGGAAAGACGTTAGCCAATCACAGCAGTGGGTGTTTACACTGAACTCTCACAGCAGCCAATCACAGCAGTGGGCGTTTACACTGAAGTCTCACAGCAGCCAATCACAGCAGTGGGCGTTTACACTGAAGTCTCACAGCAGCCAATCACAGCAGTGGGCGTTTACACTGAAGTCTCACAGCAGCCAATCACAGCAGTGGGCGTTTACACTGAAGTCTCACAGCAGCCAATCACAGCAGTGGGCGTTTACACTGAAGTCTCACAGCAGCCAATCACAGCAGTGGGCGTTTACACTGAAGTCTCACAGCAGCCAATCACAGCAGTGGGCGTTTACACTGAACTCTCACAGCAGCCAATCACAGCAGTGGGCTTTTACACTGAAGTCTCACAGCAGCCAATCACAGCAGTGGGCGTTTACACTGAACTCTCACAGCAGCCAATCACAGCAGTGGGCATTTACACTGAACTCTCACAGCAGCCAATCACAGCAGTGGGCTTTTACACTGAAGTCTCACAGCAGCCAATCACAGCAGTGGGCGTTTACACTGAAGTCTCACAGCAGCCAATCACAGCAGTGGGCGTTTACACTGAACTCTCACAGCAGCCAATCACAGCAGTGGGCGTTTGCACTGAACTCTCACAGCAGCCAATCACAGCAGTGGGCGTTTACACTGAAGTCTCACAGCAGCCAATCACAGCAGTGGGCGTTTACACTGAACTCTCACAGCAGCCAATCACAGCAGTGGGCGTTTACACTGAAGTCTCACAGCAGCCAATCACAGCAGTGGGCGTTTGCACTGAACTCTCACAGCAGCCAATCACAGCAGTGGGCGTTTACACTGAACTCTCACAGCAGCCAATCACAGCAGTGGGCGTTTACACTGAACTCTCACAGCACCCAATCACAGCAGTGGGCGTTTACACTGAACTCTCACAGCAGCCAATCACAGCAGTGGGCGTTTGCACTGAACTCTCACAGCAGCCAATCACAGCAGTGGGCGTTTACACTGAAGTCTCACAGCAGCCAATCACAGCAGTGGGCGTTTACACTGAAGTCTCACAGCAGCCAATCACAGCAGTGGGCGTTTACACTGAACTCTCACAGCAGCCAATCACAGCAGTGGGCGTTTACACTGAAGTCTCACAGCAGCCAATCACAGCAGTGGGCGTTTGCACTGAACTCTCACAGCAGCCAATCACAGCAGTGGGCGTTTACACTGAACTCTCACAGCAGCCAATCACAGCAGTGGGCGTTTGCACTGAACTCTCACAGCAGCCAATCACAGCAGTGGGCGTTTACACTGAAGTCTCACAGCAGCCAATCACAGCAGTGGGCGTTTACACTGAACTCTCACAGCAGCCAATCACAGCAGTGGGCGTTTACACTGAAGTCTCACAGCAGCCAATCACAGCAGTGGGCGTTTACACTGAACTCTCACAGCAGCCAATCACAGCAGTGGGCGTTTACACTGAAGTCTCACAGCAGCCAATCACAGCAGTGGGCTTTTACACTGAAGTCTCACAGCAGCCAATCACAGCAGTGGGCGTTTACACTGAAGTCTCACAGCAGCCAATCACAGCAGTGGGCGTTTACACTGAAGTCTCACAGCAGCCAATCACAGCAGTGGGCGTTTACACTGAAGTCTCACAGCAGCCAATCACAGCAGTGGGCGTTTACACTGAAGTCTCACAGCAGCCAATCACAGCAGTGGGCGTTTACACTGAAGTCTCACAGCAGACACGTTTGAACAGAGCGTTCAAACTAAAGGGGTTAAATCAGGGTAGGAAAAGTGACTTTTATTTATAAATTATGACAATTTTTGATGTAAAAAGCATTCTAACATTATAAGTGCACCCCAGGAAACATCATAAAACAATAAAACAACGGAGTTGATGACCCCTTTAATGTAAACATCACCCTAGACCGTTAGACTGTTGCGCTCACATCTCTTCTATAGGCCTACTTTTGCAGAGTATCGTGCATGACACGGCTTTATAGACTCGGCTCTTTATAGACTCAAGTTAAAATAACTTTTAAAAAACGCGTCCTGTGTGCGTTTAACTGATTAAAAAGATAAACAGCGCATTCTTATTTCAGTGCTGTTATTTAAACAGTCAGTTTGCCTCGTACATTCAGTTTACAGCATCAACAGCTAGCCAAAGAGGGCAAGGTTTCAACTGAACTATGCATTTGCATTTTAAACACTTAGCTACATTATGTTCTAGCTCTGTCCATGCAATAAATGCACGTTCTTAAATTAGCAAGTTTTTTTTCAACTAATTTCAGAGCTGCATATTAATACTTACAAGATACATACTCACGAATACAACTCCTCGTAATTGCCTTAATAGCGCGCAATTCCGTTTTCGTTCGTGTGACTGCAGCCTCTGCTTTTCTGCTACAGACTGAAGCGCGTGAGTAGCCTATAACGCGCCGCGCCGTTACTTTCGTTACTTTTTAATAAAGGAAAAAATACTGCAAATTTCTGGTGTTATTTTTGTGATTGTTTGGGGCATTCTGCAGCCCTTCATCAAAACTTCCACACATAGCCCACCTCATATTGTTTTAATCAATGCACAAATCGTAAAAACAAATGAACACTATCAGTTCCTAAATTCTGATTGGGTGGGCTCAGCCTACCCCTGCCCATGCCTAGAACCGGCCCCGAGCGCAAAGAGGCAAGTGAATCGTACTCTCTCCGCCAAACAACACTCCCATTGCCTTGGTCCCATGGTCCTCTATGACATTCCTTGCATGATGTGGGAGCAGAAACACATTTGGACTGGATGGTTGATTCACCATTCACAAGTTTCTGCTGTCTGTTTGCCAACACTAAAAATGCGTGAAGTTGTATCACATCCTGTGAAGGCGTGAACAAACAGCAACTGGGAACACAAGTCACTACCCAGGACTTGTTTCGTCTCTCTGATGTTGTACACTTTAGTAGCTTTGGACTTGTTTGAACAAAAATAGAGGCCTCTGTTGTTCGTCCCAGCATAGTAGAGGAGAAGAATGAGCAAGTCTGTGTCCTCCTCTATCAAGGTCTTAAGCTGATGTTCTGAGGCCTTGACTGCAGCTTTGACAATGTCCACGTCTGCATCACCTGATGCATTGATAACAGCCCTTCTTCTCCAGCTCCTCGGTCATAAGATTGATAAGTTTGTTGTAAGATCTGGAAAGGAAATCATCCTTTCTTCCCACAAACTCAGTCTATGCATTGAAGTTAACGATGGGGTGAGTGTTTTCTCCACTTCTCTAATGGAAGGACCTTCGCTATAACCATCATAAATGACTGTTGCTTTACCATAATGGCGTATGGTAAAGTCTGCATATGGCTGTGCAATGGCACCGTAACTGTCACCCTTTTTCCATGCCAAGCGGTGAACCAGGGAGCCACCGTCAAGGACATAATGCTCAGTTGTTGGGATGGAATCCAGGACAGTTTTGTTAGATTTCTTGCTTGAGAACTCAGTGACGCTAGTTGGGGCTTGTTGGCTTTACGGAAGATTTCCTTGCCTTCGAACAGGGATGCAGGAAATGAGCAGAGCTCATTACATCTTCCAGTGAAAACTGTTCAGTTTTCGACATGATCAGGAACCATTGGAGCAGCAAAGCAGGATCAATGGTTCGGTCTTGGGCAACTTCAATGATGGAGTCATCTGCAAGGTCTTTCCGTTTGAAGGATATTCCAAAAACGGGTTTTCCCATCATCTCATTGCCAACAGTCTCAAACTCATGCACGTTCACCTCCTCTTTGGCACCAACACCAGTTACAATGTTTCTCAGAGATGGGTCTGGAGAGAATGGTGTGCAAATGCTAAGCTTTTCCTTTTTTTTGGGTGTAGACATGGTCCACAATGCTCGCATTTCTTCAGTCATTCCACTTCCATGGGTCAAGCCTCCACTGCTTTTCAAGGATCCCATCAATGTCAGTATTCTCTTCCACCATCTTCTGAACTGCTGAAAATTGTTAATTTAGTTTTGTTGGGTTTAGTATAATGCCACCTTTATACTCAAAAACATCTATAGAGGATGCATTACATGTATTACCTTATTCAAATTGAAATGAGTGACCATTTTAAAGGCCTCTGTTCGGGCTAATTCAGAGTTGTTGATCAAAGTTATATAACTCCAGTTTAAGTTACTTTTGGGTGCAATAACTTTTACATTGAATGTCAAGTCTGTGTTTTAGCAAAAAAACGACATGTGTCCAAAAACACGTACTGAGTAGGAGTTACATGACATAGGCTAAATCGTTTACATCTCTGGTTCACCCCAAACAAAGATAAAACCTTACAGTAATCTCACAAAACCATGTATTCCATAAGTATGTAATCATGGCAGTCCAATGGATTCATAGACCCAGAAAACATGGGGTTAGACACCAAAATTACTTGGCTAGGTCAAATAATGAAGGAGTTAGGATATTTTAAGGGCTTCCTGCCCATCTTGGACATTACACCTTTCTAGTGGTCAAACTTTGGTAAACTTTTAGTATGTTATTAAGGACACCTAATACTACAAAAAACAGCTGAGAAACCTTTTCTTATAATTTTTTTCCCCCATATATGCAGCCGCCTACTTATTCAAACACTATATCATCTAATGTGAAAAATCTGTCAAATCCGATTAAATTCATCTTCAATGCCTTCAAATAAGAAAGTCAAAGAATAATAAATAATAGGAAGGAAACTGACCTGTTGGATGCTTTCATCTCTGTGCAGTGACTGGTTCAGGACTGATTTTACCTTTGAATTCGTCACATTCTGGTTTGGATGTTCATGTCATTAAACCGCTGGAATGGAGGTTTTGGGGCCGAATGAATGTCCCTTTTGTGCTCATGATGTGTCAGAAACACGTGTCTCAGTCTGTGATCTCTCCTCTGCTATGGTTTACATGTCATCACTGTAATCATACGGAACACTTAAATACTATCACTATCACACACACAGACACACACTCACATGCACACACACACACACACACACTCACACACATACTCACACAGACACACTCACACACACACACTTACATAGACACTCACACACACACACACACAGACAGACACACACTCACACACACACACTTACATAGACACTCACACAGACACACACTCACACAGACAGACACACACACACACTCACACTCACATGCACACGCACAGACACACTCACACAGACACACACTCACATGCACACACACAGACACACACTCACACAGACACACACTCACACACACACACACGCACACACACACACACACACACACACACACACAGACACTTACACAGACACACTCACACAGACACACACTCACAGACACACACACTCACATGCACACACACACTCACACTTACACAGACACACACACACACACCCACACATATACACTCACACACTCTCACACGCACACACATTCACACACACACAGACACACACTCACACACACACACTCTCA
>CM077175.1:1144818-1159818 GCA_039654105.1 Coreius guichenoti | reverse complement strand
ATAATGTGTAAAAAAAAAAAAAAAAAAGATTTATCCATGCAGTCCAGGTAGTGTTTGTTCTTCAGCAACGAAAAGTTACCCTGTTTACCTCGGATGATCGACAGAATTCGAAGTCCCCTCGAATGAGGTGTGTATTCGGTTCAAATGTCAATCCGCGAATGTAACGTGGAGTTTTTGGCCTCGTGGTCCCAGTACGAGTAGAGCTCGGCCGGCTGCCGGGAGCAGGTGAACTGCAGGGCCGCCGCGCTGTTAGACGGAACCGGCGAGGGCTGCTGCTGCTGCGCCTGGTGCTGGTGGTACGAGTTCATCATGTTCGGCAGGCCCATGGCTTGCATTCGGCTGTAGGGGTTGTACGACGGGGCCGACAGTCCTTTCACGTTCATGGCACCCATGTTGCCGTTGCCCATCTGGCAGGACGCGTAGCTCATCGGTGGCGGAGGCTGCGCGAGCGGCCAGCTGTTGTTCATGAAGCCGGACTGGAGGTATTTGGGGGCGGGCAGGTAGCTGCCGTATCCGTCCCCGCCGAAGAGAGACTTGCCCGGCTGGAAGTGAGCCGCCGGCGGTCTGAACGGCCGCTTCATGCGCCTCCGGCGCCGGTAGTTGCCCTTCTCGAACATGTCCTCGCAGGCCGGGTCCAGGGTCCAGTAGTTGCCCTTGCGCTCGCCGCCGCCCTCCCGGGGAACTTTGATGAAGCACTCGTTGAGACTCAGGTTGTGCCGGATGCTGTTCTGCCAGCCCTTCTTGTTCTTCTCGTAGAAGGGGAACTTGGTGATGATGTACTGGTAAATGCCGGAGAGGGTCAGTCTCTTCTCCGAGCTCTCTCGGATGGCCATGGCGATCAGAGCCACGTACGAGTACGGCGGCTTCTGGGACGGGTCCGCTTTCTCCGAACTCGGCTCGGATTGGACCGGCTCGTCCTTCGCGAACTCTTCTTTCTTCACCGCAAGGTTGGTGTCGTGGACCATCAAAGCCATTGCGTCATCATCCAAGCTATGGTAAGATGCCATCGCTTTAAAAACACAAACAAAACATCAAAACAAACAACTCAAGCTAAAAATAAAGGTCCTGTATTGGCATCGATGGTCCCATGAAGAACTTTCAC
This sequence comes from Coreius guichenoti, assembly GCA_039654105.1. NCBI lineage: Eukaryota > Metazoa > Chordata > Actinopteri > Cypriniformes > Gobionidae > Coreius > Coreius guichenoti. The sequence continues at coordinate 1,158,716 of CM077175.1, read as the reverse complement.
TCTTCACTCTGGGTTGGTTCAACGGTTAAATAAGGAAAACCGTTGGGTTTAAATTTTTAAATTACATTTTTAAACCTAACGGTTGGGTTTGTCCACATTTGACGGTTGAAACAAGCCAGCATTTTTAGAGTGTTTATCATCCATGGAAGCGCTTTATAGTGGAAAACGATTCTGTAGATCATTAAAACTGAACTGATCACAAAGATTATTTGGGGAACCAAAAATGCATTGCTGCGAAAACTTATTTTAAGAGACCATGACGATGTTTGGTTTAAACGGGACGTACCTGATTTTAGGTCTTTTGGATGATTTGTTCATGCATCAGGTCACCGCAGATCCATAAATGATGACAGAAACGCTTAAATATTGTCCGTGTGAATGAAATAAGAGCTCCTGCTCCAGGACACTCGGGTTTTGCTGTGATGGACTCGGGATCTCAATGTCGTTTAAGCTAGAAGGTTCTTCTTGAAGATCCTGCAACTTTTTTTTCCTCCCGTGAAAGGCGAAACTCTGCTGTCGTCAGACTCGCGCTGATCTTCTCGTCATATTCCGCTTTCGTCACGTCTCTCTCATCGCTTAAACTCATTGATGCGTTTAACACACAAATAACACCTTTATCATTCATATATATATAAATGAGCTGCTCTTTAAACATGTTTATATTTTTTATTTATTAGATTAAACTCCACGTACCAGTAGTGTGTATATATATATATATATATATATATATATATATATATTTAAACGTTTTGGTTAAAGGTCTTTATATAGACTAACTTAGCGTGAGGCATTTTATTTGACACTATTTTACAGCCTATAGTAATTTAACCCGCTTTTATTAGATACTTACATATTTATCTCCAAGCCCACTTAACTTAAAAAATGAATAAATACAAATATTTGCAATAAAAATACAGTATATTTTATAAATATATAATTTTACATAGCACAACTTCTCATTGGTCTTTAAATATGACTGACATTAAATTAGTGATCAAATTTAGCACTCTTATGGAAATATAATACTTCGTAATTATTTGATAATCATTTCAATATGGCTAATTTTCAAATTATTTGTCATAAATAAACATCTCAGAAAAATGCGATGGGGTTTCTAATCAAAATATGACTTTCTGTTATGAAACAGGGCATTGATTTATGTCCACTGTAATATTATGAAATATTAGATACTGTTATGTTGCCAAGTATTACTCCCATTATTACACTTCTTTTTTCATTAGTTACATTTCCCCAAGAACACATTCATATGCAAATTAGATACAGAGTATAGATACATTGTATTGATTGGGAAAACCCATTTATGGCCATTTTACCCACATATTGCATTAGGTAAAATGGTATATCAATGTATTTCATATCTTTCATAACATAGCTGAGAATCATCTTTATACAAAGTGTATATATATATATATATATATATATATATATATATCCCCCATTGTTTTTGCCCATACATATCATTTTATGAATATTTGTTTTTTAAACAACTGAGTCCTTGTGTCCATATAGCATAACATATGAATAAAATATATTTTTTCCAAACATTTTTTACATTTGTTTCTTATGCTCTAAACAATGTAATGAAATAAAACAAATACTAAATTCATAAAACATTTTGTTTCTGGGTCCCAGGAGGTAATATAGGTGATTATTGATAACTGCAGATTTTTATCTGCAAGCCCAGTCTGTTCTCACTCTCTCTCACTGACACACACACACACACACACACACACACAGGTGTAACAGCTGTGTGTTCTGTATGTCATCAGCATCTATCGGCTCCTTCACGCCTCTGAAATTTAACAGAGAACGAAACATTTCTTTTGTTTTTTAGTGGAAACTGCGCTAGAGATCTGTCGAGCTTGCGTGTAGTTTACTTACATTTTCACTTATATGACAGCCTTAATCAATTCATTGAATCTTAAAAAAAACACAAATTAATTAATAGACACTGTGTAATTAATGTATTAATATATTAATACTTTTTCAGGCCCAGTATTTGGTTATACAGTAAGCATCATCAGTTCATACTATCAAACCGAAAGCAGAAAATTACATTTCATACATATATATATATAATTTTATCATGACGTTTATTATTTACAGACACATGCAATGCAAACCAGTACAAAACTATTATACCATCTCAAACACAGCATCACAACGCAATGAAATATAGACATTTATATTGTATCAGATGCTGAAAGCAATCCAGCAGGTTTCCATTTTAAATAGACTATAGCACATTTAAGGGAAAACTTACCAAAACTTCCTGCCAAGCTCTTTGAAAGGAGGATGTTTATGGTTCAAAGAGCAAGAATGCAGATGGACTGAAGCTCCGGGTCAGTGGGACACCGCAGACCTGATGAACATCAGAAAGTTACAACATCATCATCTCGCGCTGTTTGAATGTAGAGAGAAATTTGTTCAAGGTGTTTCTAGCTTCAAAACAAATGGCCTCCAATGACGGTTCAGGGCCTGGTGAGCAAGTAGGAGTTATGAAACCATCTTCACTCTATGGCAAATATGAGTGTTTAATCACACAATAGATGCACTCAATTATGGAAAATAGTCACTTAAATGAAAAGTTCCAAATAGAACCAAAAAGAGTTTTACATCCTGGAAGCACAGGAGATCTTTTATAACTTCTTCAGAAAAATTAAGGTTCCAAAAGGGGTTTTCACAGTAATGCCATAGAAGAACCATTTTTGGTTCCCTAAAGAACCTTTTAGAGAACAGCTCTTAAAAGTTTCTTAGTATAAAGAACATTTTTATATTCTAAAGAACCTTTTTAAACACTGTAAAGAACGTTGGAAAGGTTCCATTGATGTTAAAAGTTCTTCATGGAGCCATAAATGCCAGTAAAGAAGTTTTATTTTTTAAGAGTGTACTGATCATTTAAAGAGCATAATCTTAAAATAAAGGTTCTTTGTTGGCAATGGAATCTCTAACATCCATGGAACCTTTCCAAAGTTCTTTAGATCATTAAAATGCTCTTCACTCTAGTTATTTTAAGAACTGATCACTGTTTCTTTGGGGAACCAAAAATGGTTCTTCTATGGCATTGCCACTGTAAACCCTAACGCTCAAAATAATTAATTGGTTTTGAGTAGAGCCAACTCAAATTAAACAAATTAGTTCAATCAAATGAACTTTTATGAGTATTTAGAACTTTCTTTTTCTTTTGAGTTCTCAAAACCGACACATTTTAAGTAATCTTTTTTGAGTTTTGCCAACTTATTTAGCTTTACAATGTGTGAAAACACCTTTTTGGAGCCTTTATTTTTAAAAGTGTAGGACCTTTCCATTGCACAAAAGGTTCTTTAATATTGAAAAAAGGTTCTTTAGATTATAAAAATGATTTTCACACCAGAAAACCTGAAAAGTTCCTTGGGGAACCAAAAATGGTTCTTCTATGGCATTTGTCGTGAAACCCCTTTTGGAAACTTTGTTTTTTAAGAGTGCACAGAAACCAAAATACAGATCCGAAGAACTTCAATGAAACATCTAGATCTCTTGTAACTTATAATAAAGAACCATCTAGCCAATCAAAAACCCATACAGCCAAAACTGTGCTAAACCACAGAAGATCTGTCATGATTAAGAGTGCACGGCTGCAACAGAAATCGCATACTTCCCTAGTAGGCGAAAAACAGTATGTGACAAAAGAAGTATGTCCGAATTTACATACTCATAAAAGAGTAGGCAAAGGTACTCGGATGACCTACTGGTAGCTCACATGACATCCGGATTACATTCATACTACACACACTCATACAATATAAAACATACTTTTTTAGAAGTCGTGAATTACTTATTTAAAATAAGTACCTACTCAAGAAAGAGAGTATGTGATTTCGGACGCAGCCCATGTTTCTCTTTTTAAATGGAGGCTTGACCTGCCAGAGCATTAATGTGGGGTGGAGGGGCTTCCTCACTTTGTAAAGCCCGGGATTGACCTCTGCCTTAAATTACAAAGCCCATAGAGCCGCTCGGCTCTTCCTGAAGGTGCTCAGGGTTTCTGTTTTAAGAGCGGAGACCGTGTTTTCTTTTCTTATCACCCGGAGGAAGCGTATGGGAAGCTCTAAGCCATTCTCCCGACAACGCGCCTGTCAAATTATTATAATGCATTACACCCAGAAAAAGCATCTGTTAAACTGCACTGGCACTCATTAAACTGTGGTTAAAATGCATACTGATATGAATGATTAATAATTCAATAATTCCAGGGATTAAATACAGATAAAAGAGTGTTACAGATTGAGGATTGTTTTTATTATGAAATAAAGGGTCAGTGAGGTTCTATATAGAACTCTAGGGTTCTTGACTCAATTTAAGGAACCCTTTAAGCCAAAAAGGTTTTATATAGAACTCTAGTGTTCTTAACTCAATTTAAAAGAACCTTAAAAAGTTTCTATATAGAACTCTAGTGTTCTTTACTTAATTTAAAAGAACCTTAAAAAGGTTCTATATAGAACTCTAGTGTTCTTAACTCAATTTAAGAAACTGTTTAAGCCAAAAAAGGTTCTGTATCGAACTCTAGGGTTCTTGACTCAATTTAAGGAACTCTTTAAGCCAAAAAGGTTCTATGTAGAACTCTAGGGTTCTTGACTCAATTTAAGGAACTCTTTAAGCCAAAAAGGTTCTATGTAGAACTCTAAGGTTCTTGACTCAATTTAAGGAACTGTTTAAGCCAAAAAGGTTCTATATAGAACTCTAGTGTTCTTGACTCAATTTAAGGAACTGTTTAAGCCAAAAAGGTTCTATATAGAACTCTAGTGTTCTTGACTCAATTTAAGGAACTCTTTAAGCCAAAAAGTTTCTATATAGAACTCTAGTGTTCTTTACTTAATTTAAAAGAACCTTAAAAAGGTTCTATATAGAACTCTAGTGTTCTTAACTCAATTTAAGAAACTGTTTAAGCCAAAAAAGGTTCTGTATCGAACTCTAGGGTTCTTGACTCAATTTAAGGAACTCTTTAAGCCAAAAAGGTTCTATGTAGAACTCTAGGGTTCTTGACTCAATTTAAGGAACTCTTTAAGCCAAAAAGGTTCTATGTAGAACTCTAGTGTTCTTGACTCAATTTAAGGAACCCTTAATGCCAAAAAGGTTCTATGTAGAACTCTAGTGTTCTTGACTCAATTTAAGGAACCCTTAATGCCAAAAAGGTTCTATGTAGAACTCTAGGGTTCTTGACTCAATTTAAGGAACTCTTTAAGCCAAAAAGGTTCTATGTAGAACTCTAGTGTTCTTGACTCAATTTAAGGAACCCTTAATGCCAAAAAGGTTCTATGTAGAACTCTAGTGTTCTTGACTCAATTTAAGGAACCCTTAATGCCAAAAAGGTTCTATGTAGAACTCTAAGGTTCTTGACTCAATTTAAGGAACTGTTTAAGCCAAAAAGGTTCTATATAGAACTCTAGTGTTCTTGACTCAATTTAAGGAACCCTTAATGCCAAAAAGGTTCTATGTAGAACTCTAGGGTTCTTGACTCAATTTAAGGAACTCTTTAAGCCAAAAAGGTTCTATGTAGAACTCTAGTGTTCTTGACTCAATTTAAGGAACCCTTAATGCCAAAAAGGTTCTATGTAGAACTCTAGTGTTCTTGACTCAATTTAAGGAACCCTTAATGCCAAAAAGGTTCTATGTAGAACTCTAGGGTTCTTGACTCAATTTAAGGAACCCTTAATGCCAAAAAGGTTCTATGTAGAACTCTAGTGTTCTTGACTCAATTTAAGGAACCCTTAATGCCAAAAAGGTTCTATGTAGAACTCTAGTGTTCTTGACTCAATTTAAGGAACCCTTAATGCCAAAAAGGTTCTATGTAGAACTCTAGTGTTCTTGACTCAATTTAAGGAACCCTTAATGCCAAAAAGGTTCTATGTAGAACTCTAGTGTTCTTGACTCAATTTAAGGAACCCTTAATGCCAAAAAGGTTCTATGTAGAACTCTAGTGTTCTTGACTCAATTTAAGGAACCCTTAATGCCAAAAAGGTTCTATGTAGAACTCTAGTGTTCTTGACTCAATTTTAGGAACTCTTTAAGCCAAAAAGGTTCTATGTAGAACTCTAGGGTTCTTGACTCAATTTAAGGAACTCTTTAAGCCAAAAAGGTTCTATATAGAACTCTAGGGTTCTTGACTCAATTTAAGGAACTCTTAATGCAAAAAAGGTTCTATGTAGAACTCTAGTGTTCTTGACTCAATTTAAGGAACCCTTAATGCCAAAAAGGTTCTATGTAGAACTCTAGGGTTCTTGACTCAATTTAAGGAACCCTTAATGCCAAAAAGGTTCTATGTAGAACTCTAGTGTTCTTGACTCAATTTAAGGAACCCTTAATGCCAAAAAGGTTCTATGTAGAACTCTAGTGTTCTTGACTCAATTTTAGGAACTCTTTAAGCCAAAAAGGTTCTATGTAGAACTCTAGTGTTCTTGACTCAATTTAAGGAACCCTTAATGCCAAAAAGGTTCTATGTAGAACTCTAGTGTTCTTGACTCAATTTAAGGAACCCTTAATGCCAAAAAGGTTCTATGTAGAACTCTAGTGTTCTTGACTCAATTTTAGGAACTCTTTAAGCCAAAAAGGTTCTATGTAGAACTCTAGTGTTCTTGACTCAATTTAAGGAACTCTTTAAGCCAAAAAGGTTCTATGTAGAACTCTAGTGTTCTTGACTCCATTTAAGGAACTCTTTAAGCCAAAAAGGTTCTATATAAGGAGAAATGAAGGTTATTTAAAATTTTCCTTAATTCAAACTAAATGCATAAAATGATCCCATGATGGTACTCCAAACGTTTCTTTATATGAAGCGCCTGACGGAACCCTTTAAGGTTCAGAACATTTTCTTCTAAGACTGGCTAGAGTAAGACTAGTTAATGACGCTGCTTTGAGCTGCTACCTGATATCTGTCAGTGCTCATTAACATGTGAACTGACTTTAGCAAATTAATAGCCGACAAACTTTGAATACATTATTATAGGAATTTTTCATAATCATTATTTTAATTCTGACAAATTGCTTATGTCCCCTCTATTGTAAATCACGTAAATGCATGAATAAACGTATTTTTACATGTTTTTTATTTCAATTTTTACACCAGGATGCCTTTTTGACCTTTCCCCACCCCCCACATCAAATATGCATTTTTTTAATTGAAAAATATGTGGATAAAAAAAAGTTAGTTTCTTTTATTTCCTCTCTGTATATAAGTGAACTTACAAGACAGCAAAATGCAGTTAACAACACAAAGCATTTGTTGTCTGATAACACTAGTAATTTACGTCAAAAGTCGCCGTTTGGATGAATGAGCCAGCGCTGTAGTAAACCTTTGGCACTTTTTTCATCACTTCATATCTGCTGAACAATCATGTCAAATCCATTTACTCCTGCTCAGATAGGATCTAAGTGTCAGACCCTGGAGGAAAACTAAATGAGAGAATAAAACAGGCAAACAAACAGTCTGGCGCAGGACGCACATCAGCCGGCTTGACTCTGTGGCGTGAGCCGTGCGGTTTGATGCTTATCTGCTCTGCACAGCCGCAGGGAATCAGCGCTGCACAAATGTGCCTTTGATCGGCTAAGAGGAAACGCTCTCGCACGGGCTATTTCTGGCTCACCTCTGCTCTTTTGTTTCTGCCGAGCAGCAGGTGAAGGTGTTGAAGCTCTTTCTGCACTTCACTGAAGTCCAGCCCAGTGTCAACAAGCCCTGATGACAAGAGACAAACACATGATTTATTCATGACAACCGGCAAAATCACCTGTGCTGCATTCATAGACATAGAGAAAATTAAAGCTGAAAAAATATTTCAGTTATTAATATTATTTATTCATGTAAAAAAATTCTTTACAAAAAAAGTTTTACAAGAAAAAACTATTTCAGTCTTTCTGCTATGTGTTACTTTGTAATTTACTAGCAATTTCTGAGTGAAAATTGTTACTACATCAAATTCATTTTTATACTATTTTCATGTCATAATTGTTATTAATTAAAAAATTTTCATGTATACTGATTATTCACAAACACTATCACATTCAATAAAAAATGACTTTGTATATAATAATAGAATTTTCATTGTTATACTATTTGATTGTTTTCCTGTCATATTTGTCATTAATTAAAAATGCTATATTAAAATAAATATTAATTTTAAGTAATTACAGGAAAATGATCATTTGAAAAATGAGTTTGCAGTAGAAACACATGCTAAACGCTCTTTAAAAATGGGGTTCTAAATAGAACTCTAGTGTACTTGACTTCATTTTAAAGAACATTTTATGCCAAACAATTCTATGTAAGGAGAAATGTCTTAAATGATTGCATAATACTTTCATGTTTAACTGGTTATTTCATTTCTTTTCTAGGATTAAAGTATGTTTACGAGCTGTTTAATTCTTGAAAACTGTTAAAAATTAAAAAAATTAAAACAAAATTAATTAATTAATGGGAACCCCTAAAAGGCTCGATATATAAAGCACCTACAGAACCTTTTCTTCTAAGAATCAGAAATTTCTTCCCACCAATTTTTTTTAATATAAATTATGATAACTGAATAAATTAAACACAAATAAAAAAAACACCTGTCGTCGCCTAAAGATTTACATCATGGTTTTAAGCATGTGTGTGTGACAGCTGAAGAATACAGCTTCTCTCTCTCTCTCTCACACACACACACACACCTCTCTCTCATTAGCAGCGTGATGTTATGATGGACGGTGTATTGCGCTGACAGCTTTGCTACGGGCTGTTGTGTTACTGTACTCAACAGGTGTACAGTGCTCGTCTGTCTTCATTGATGGATTTCAGAAACACACAATGAATGATGGCTGAGCTTCATATTTTACAATTATCCTTCCATTCAGATGAAAAATTACAAGAAAAGATCTCAAAATATGACAATTATGTCATTATTTACTCTCCCTCATGACTTTCTTCATAAAAGACGTCAGTATTTTGTCTCGTTTCCAGCACAAATATCTAAACATTCTTAAATCAAGACACATTTACTGTCTGTTTGTGCTTAAAACAAGAATCTGTCAGAAAAATAATCGTTTTCCCTTTGAATTAAGGTGATTTTTCTGACTCCATTGGCAGATATTTCTTCATGTTTTAAGCACAAACTCACTTCATTTTCATACATTTTTCCTTAATATCTTCAGTCATTTCTCTTCTCCAGTAAATCAATCTTGATTTAATTATGACAAAAATCCACTGTTTCAGTGCTCACTGACTTCCATGGACAAAAAACAGACATTTCTCAAAATATCAGCATCTTTTATGCAACAGAACAAAAAAAGTCAGAGGTTTGAATGGCATGAAGGAGAGTAAACCATGACAGAATGATCATTTTAAGGGAATTATGCCTTCAGTCTCATTGCATAAACATTTTTCTGCTCAAAAATGATTTCTAAGGTTGATTTGTTGGCTCATACTGTGCCGGTAAAGACTCGCGCTTCAGCGTCCTGTTTACGCTCCTGAAGGAAGTGACATCACACAGCGCTTGAATCACTTCATCTACTCCGTCAAACACACACATAACACAAGAGATGCATGGATGCAAACTTGCATACTACTCTCACTATTTCTGCAGTATGCAACCAGTGCTGTATCCCACAATGCAATGCATTTAACCTGACCTTCCATTTCCAGTGTGACGAATGAACCGGACGTGATATCTTCTTCTTGATTCGTTATTTGATTCACTGATAAAAATGATTTTGTGGTGAAGTAAATACTACAGAAAAAACAAATGTAATTTCTACATGATATTAGTTCATGCAAGAATTAAAAAAGTAAGTAAATTCTATATTAGTGCTCAATTCAAGCGTGTAGAAATTAAAGCGTAAATTATAAAATTAAGTAAAACTACTCAACTTTTCTGACACTGGTGTTCCCATCATGCACTGGGGTTTGAATAATTAATAATGTTGAGTTTATTGACACAGTTTTATCATTGCTTCTGTTGTTAGGTTTAATAACTTGCCATTTTGTGACATTTGGAGTTCATTTTCTACTCAAAATGACACATTCATACTCAGAAACGATCCATTGAATGTTACCGTCATTGTGTAGCAAATATTGAGTCTGTGTTCAAGTGCCGCATTATTTCTATTATGTCAATATGGCACGATATCTATTGCGTTATTTACTTAGATATTTCTAAATAAAGCATAGACTTTAAAAGTGTGGTTTAATTTAGTGTTATATTGTTTGAGTAAAAAGTATTGCAAAGGAAACTTCAACTGAGTAGAAATTACTCAATCTTTTACTGGCAAGTTAAAATTACTTATTTTCTTTGTTAATTTTACTTAACTTAGAAGAGTTTACTTAATTCCATGTGAAATTTACTTAAAAAATATGCGTGCAAAAACTTGCCAAAGAAAAATGAAGTAAATCTTACTTGTTTTTTTCAGTGTTGGACGGCCAAAAGTTCAGACATTTTTACACCAAAAAGCAAAGCAGCTGAGATGATTACGTGTTGCGAAGTCATGTGACAACAACACAATCTATTCTGAACGTAACGCATGTGTTTGATGCATCTGATGTTTAATCAAATTTAGCAGTGTTCAAAAGTTTGGCGCCAGTAAAAATTTTTTTTTTTTTTTTTTTTTTTAAGAAATGATACTTTTTTCATCAAGGATGAATTACATTGATCAAAAAATGACAATAAAGACATTTATAATGTTATAAAAGATTAAATAAAAATATGTTGATAATCATAAATGTTTCTTGAGCAGCAAATCAGCATTAGAATTTTTATTAATTTCCAGGATATGAATTCTTGATATCAACAATTTAATGTTTACTAGTTAAAATGCTAATTCTGTCAGAAATTGGATTTTTACTAGTAACAATGGCTATTTTTTCCTATCAGGAATTACATTTCCACTAGTAAAAACCATAATTCTTGATATCTGTAATTGTATTTTTACTAGTTGAATATCACCATAGGCTGCCATTCAGATTATTGATATCAAGAATTGATTTCTTACTAGTTGAAATTAAAGTTCAGAAATACAATTCCTACTAGTAAAAATTCTCATTTGATATCAATAATTGCAAATGTCTGTTTTTGATATCAACAAATGAATTGCTACTAGTAAAAAAAAAAATTTCATTTTTGATATTTCTGATATCATGAATGTGATTTTTACTAGTAAGAAAAACATTTTAGATATCTGAAATTACTCTCCTAATTACTGATATCAGAAATGCCAAATGTAACATGTTGAAATGCATTTACAGATATCAAGAATTAACATTTCAACTAGAGACAATTTGACAATTTATATTTTTACCAGTAAAAATGTAATTATTGATATCAAACATTATATTTCTACTAGTAAGAAATACAAAGCTGATATGTGTACTTTGTAATTCCAATTTATAAGAAATCAATTCTTGGTATCAACAGTTGAATTTGAGTGGCAGCCTATGGTGATATTTAACTAGTAAAAATACAATTACAGATATCAAGAATTATAGTTTTACTATCTGAAAAAATCGATTTCTGCGCGTTTGAATTTTTACTAGTGTAAATGTAATTCTTGATATCAAAAATAGCCATTGTTAGTAGTAAAAACTACATTCCTGATATCAACATTTTAACTAGTAAAAATTGAATTGTTGATATCAAAGATTCATATCCTGGGGATGATAAAAAGTCAAAATGGCTGAAGTGACACTGACGACTAAAGCAGAAAATTCAGCTTTGATCACAGGAATAAATTACATTTTAAAATATATTCACATAGAAAACAGCTGCTTTACATTGTAATATTATATCACAATTTTTACTGTATTTTTCATCATATAAATGCAGTCTAAAACTCTTACTGACCCCAAATGTACCATATTTCATTCTGATTGTGTAACCCAAGCCCGCCGGGCGTTTGTTTGCCAGGTCCGCAAACGGGTCGCCCCTTCTGAGGCCAGCGGAGGGTCAGGGGGACGCGTCCCGCACCCACCGCAGGAGAGGAAAGGGTTCGGGCGACCCCGGAGAGACGGACCCCAGCGGTCCCGGTCCGGCCAATGTGTTCTCAATCAGAGGAAACACAAACAAGGCTCTGATTTGAAGAAAGGCCACAGATCTCTGGGATCCCGGACTAACGCCGCCCGCCGCACACCGGCAGCACACATCCCTCCTGGAGAGACGGAGGAAGAGAAAGAAAAGAAGGAAAGGAGAGGTAAGGAAAACAAACACCTTGGTTGTTAACAAGAGACAGAAGCGTCCGCCGCTCTCGCGTGCGTCTCTCTCGGGGCGTGACACGGCTCGGCCTGGTGTTAAACCACACAAACAAACGCAGAGATTAAGAGCGAGCCGTCGCTAATGAGTGACAGACGAGAGGCAGCGCACAGGTAACGACTTCTGTCACAACAAACCCACCAGATATACGTGACCCTAAACCACAAAACCAGTCATAAGGGTCCATTTTTTGAAATTGAGATTTGTACATCATCTGAAAGCTGAATAAATAAGCTTCCCATTGATGTATGGTTTGTTAGGACAATATTTGGCCGAGTTACAACTATAACTGAAAATCTGGAATCTGAGGGTGCAAAAAAATCTAAATATTGAGAAAATCTCCTTTAAAGTTGTCCAAAAGTCCTTAGCAATGCATATTACTAATAATAATACATTTTTGATATATTTACGGTAGGAAATTTACAAAATATCTTCATGGAACATGATCTTAATATCCTAATGATTTTTGGCATAATTGGATGATTTTGACCCATACAATGTATTGTTGGCTATTGCCACAATTTATGACTTATGACTGGTTTTGTGCTCCAGGGTCACATTTTATTATTTTATTTTATTTTTTTTGTTTTATATCAAGAAACATTTTTTTTGAATGATTTTAATTTCAGTTTTAGTTAACAATAATAACCATGGCATGTACATCTATTACTGGAGTGTCTATTTATTTTGGTTTATGTCGAGTTATTTATGACTATTTTAGTACTTTAACTTAAACTAAACGAAAAGGAGAAATGTTGCATTGGCAACCAGCTGAAAAAATATTATTTTATTTTATTTTTCAATTAATGTTTTTTATTTTTTCAAGTGAAAAATTTATTTTATGGATTTAATTTTAGTTTCAGTTAACAATAATAACCCTGGCATGCATAAAAATCTTTATATATAATATTTAATAATTTTTATTTATTAGTTTTAGTTTATTTTGTTTTAGTTATTTTAGTACTTTAGAACTTTAAACGAAAAGGTTAAAATGTTGCATTGGCAACCAGCTGAAAAAATATGTTCATGTTTTTTTTTTTTTTAACGTTATTTTATTTTACGTTATTTTAATTGTATTTAAGACTTATGACGGGTTTTGTGGGGTCACATATATTTGAACGTGACTCAGATCGTCCAGTTTTTACGCGAACATTCCGTTTGCTCATTCTTCACACACTGAGGGAATGTTACATTCTCTGAACATTCTAAAACTAGTAACATTTAAAAAAGGTGTTACTTTTTTTTGTTCCTTCGTTTTTGTGCCAACGTTTTGAGAACATTGGAGGAACGTTTGTTCATAACGCTGAGAGAACGTCCCAATGTGAGATGCTGAATTAACTGGTCAAATGCGTGACTTTAATCATGGCGGAGATGATATAATACTGAAAACAAATATTTCATAATCCTTAATATCACCATAAAACCAGTTACTAACTTTAACTGACAACTACTGTACATACAGTACCGGTCAAAAGTTTGGGAAAATTACTATTTTTAATGTTTTTGAAAGTCTCATACTCACCAAAGCTCAAGCATCAAAATTACAGAAAAAAAGTGTAATTTTGTGAAATATTACTATTAATGGTTTTCTATTTTAATATACTTTAAAATATAATTTATTCCTGTGATCAAAGCTGA
>CM077175.1:1072318-1139818 GCA_039654105.1 Coreius guichenoti | reverse complement strand
ACATTTTCATGTAAATCAAGTTTTTTTCCCCCACATTTTTGAAAGTATTTTTTCAAATTAATTAATACTAATAATGTTAACAACAATAATTTATTTTATGCCCAAATGTTTTCAAATAAATAAATAACATTTTGCATAAAGAAAAACATTTTTTTTTACACATTTGCCATAATGCAATTGAAATAAATGTTATTTTAATTACTTTAATGTGTCCAAATGTTTTACTTTTAAGTTTCCAGCAAATATTTCTTAGGCTTTTTATTTTTAATTATTATTATTATTTGGCATTGTGAAGGTGTTTTCATGTAGATTAAGTATTTTTTCCATGTCTGCCATACTGCAAAAAATAAACTAACCTTAACAATAATTTCTTTAATGTATCCAAATTTTTTAAATAAATAAATGTTTTTATTTATAGGCTGTTTCATATTGTTGTATATATATAATATAATTTAAGATCATGAACTACACGTTTGAAACCAAACAAAAGTGCTTCTGGAGAAAACAAGCGTTTGTATAATTGGACTAAAACCCTTCCTGATATATAGACCTTGTGAAGCGTCCTCATGTGACAGCGAGACGTATCTGTAACCGCTGACCTTGATGGAGGCATGATGAGTGAGCAGCGCCGGTGTGAAGATCTGCTGTATCTCTGCAGGACGCTGAGACCCGACTGTATCGGGAACATGTTGTGTTTCAGACACTGATGACTGCTGTATGAAAACATCTCCCACTCCAGCCTTATCAGGTGCTGACGGGCAGATGCTGAGAGATTCACACACACTCCAGCTTAGTCCCTGAAGATGACTCTTCCTCTTTATCTCTTCCTTCAAATCTAAAGAAAAGAAAAACGAGAAAAATGAGTTCTCGTAAAAAATTATCTCTTTTTTTTTTCTCCTAAAAAGCAATGATACTAGTCAAGTCAAGTCATACATACATTATATTGCCAAAAGTTTTGGGACGCCTGCCTTTACATGCACATGAACTTTAATGACATCCCATTCTTAATCCGTAGGGTTTAATATGGAGTTGGCCCACCCTTTGCAGCTATAACAGCTTCAACTCTTCTGGGAAGGCTTTCCACAAGGTTTAGGAGTGTGTTTATGGGAATTTTTGACCATTCTTCTAGAAGCGCATTTGTGAGGTCAGGCACTGATGTTGGACGAGAAGGCCTGGCTCGCAGTCTCCGCTCTAATTCATCCCAAAGGTGTTCTATCGGGTTGAGGTCAGGACTCTGTGCAGGCCAGTCAAGTTCCTCCACACCAAACTCGCTCATCCATGTCTTTATGGACCTTGCTTTGTGCACTGGTGCGCAGTCATGTTGGGACAGGAAGGGGCCATCCCCACAAAGTTGGGAGCATGAAATTGTCCAAAATGTCTTGGTGAAGCATTAAGAGTTCCTTTCACTGGAACTAAGGGGCCAAGCCCAACCCCTGAAAAACAACCCCACACCATAATCCCCCCTCCACCAAACTTTACACTTGGCACAATGCAGTCAGGCAAGTACCGTTCCCCTGGCAACCGCCAAACCCAGACTCGTCCATGGGATTGCCAGACAGAGAAGCGTGATTGGTCACTCCAGAGAACACGTCTCACTGCTCTAGAGTCCAGTGGTGGCGTGCTTTACCCCACTGCATCCCACGCTTTGCATTGCACTTGGTGATGTAAGGCTTGGATGAGCTGCTCGGCTCGGTATAAATAAATAAATGAATAAATAAATAAAAATGTTTTACTTTTGAGCGTGGAATATTCAGTAGTGAGGAAATGTCAGGAATGGACTCATTGCACAGGTGGCAACCTATCACGGTACCACGCTTGAGTTCACTGAGCTCCTGAGAGCGACCCATTCTTTCACAAATGTTTGTAGAAGCGTCTGCATGCCTAGTGCTTGATTTATACACCTGTGGCCATGGAAGTGATTGAACACCTGAACTCAATGATTTGGAGGGGCGTCCCAATACTTTTGGCAATATAGTGTATTTTAAAGAAATTACGCAGCACGTTTGAGCTTCAGCAAGAGCCAATGAGGTTCATTCTCGTGTTACGCATCACGTTTGAGCTTCTCAAGAACCAATGAGGTTCATTCTCGTGTTACGCATCACGTTTGAGCTTCAGCAAGAACCAATGAGGTTCATTCTCGTGTTACGCATCACGTTTGAGCTTCAGCAAGAACCAATGAGGTTCATTCTCGTGTTACGCATCACGTTTGAGCTTCAGCAAGAGCCAATGAGGTTCATTCTCGTGTTACGCATCACGTTTGAGCTTCAGCAAGAACCAATGAGGTTCATTCTCGTGTTACGCATCACGTTTGAGCTTCAGCAAGAGCCAATGAGGTTCATTCTCGTGTTACGCATCACGTTTGAGCTTCAGCAAGAACCAATGAGGTTCATTCTCGTGTTACGCATCACGTTTGAGCTTCAGCAAGAGCCAATGAGGTTCATTCTCGTGTTACGCATCACGTTTGAGCTTCAGCAAGAACCAATGAGGTTCATTCTCGTGTTACGCAGCACGTTTGAGCTTCTCAAGAACCAATGAGGTTCATTCTCGTGTTACGCAGCACGTTTGAGCTTCAGCAAGAGCCAATGAGGTTCATTCTCATGTTACACATCACGTTTGAGCTTCAGCAAGAACCAATGAGGCTCATTCTCATGTTACACATCACGTTTGAGCTTCAGCAAGAGCCAATGAGGTTCATTCTCATGTTACACATCACGTTTGAGCTTCAGCAAGAACCAATGAGGTTCATTCTCATGTTACACATCACGTTTGAGCTTCAGCAAGAACCAATGAGGCTCATTCTCGTGTTACGCAGCACGTTTGAGCTTCAGCAAGAGCCAATGAGGTTCATTCTCATGTTACACATCACGTTTGAGCTTCAGCAAGAACCAATGAGGCTCATTCTCATGTTACACATCACGTTTGAGCTTCAGCAAGAGCCAATGAGGTTCATTCTGATGTTACACATCACGTTTGAGCTTCAGCAAGAACCAATGAGGCTCATTCTCGTGTTACGCAGCACGTTTGAGCTTCAGCAAGAACCAATGAGGCTCATTCTCGTGTTACGCAGCACGTTTGAGCTTCAGCAAGAGCCAATGAGGTTCATTCTCGTGTTACGCATCACGTTTGAGCTTCTCAAGAACCAATGAGGTTCATTCTCATGTTACAGAGCACGTTTGAGCTTCAGCAAGAACCAATGAGGCTCATTCTCGTGTTACAGAGCACGTTTGAGTTTCAGCAAGAACCAATGAGGCTCATTCTCGTGTTACGCATCACGTTTGAGCTTCAGCAAGAACCAATGAGGCTCATTCTCGTGTTACGCAACACGTTTGAGCTTCTGTTTATGTTTGCTGATCAATGTTTATATGTGATTAAAAGCCTAAATTCAATCTGTTCATTATATAAAACGATCGTGTCTCTTCCAAAAATTTGGACTAAAAACCGTTTAATTAATATGGATTAGTTTTAACATCTCTTTATGAACTTTTTAAAGCATCAAAGTGGTAGTTGTGTGGACTGTCAATGGAGGGACAGAAATCTCTCAGATTTCATTTAAAATGTGTTTCGAAGATGAACGAAAGTCTTACGGTTTGGAACGACATGAGAGTGAGTAATTGATGACGAAATTCAGTAATGTTATCGATTTGACTGTACTGACACTATCAGATGAGAACAAAACTTGAACTGATCTGACTGAAAACACTATTAATAGAAATAAAGGTGGCTTGATGTCTGGAGAACAAGCAGCACTCAGCATAACCATTACTCAAACCGCCGCTAATCTCCAGAGAGTTACGGCATCATTGCATCAAGCTAGACGCTGACAGTCTCGCTGCCCTCGAGCGCGCGTTTGCCTTTTAACGTTTCGCTCATGCGAGGCCTCGCGCTGGAATGTTAAGCCAGCACAGGAAGTGTTGGAAGCGCTCGCTCAAATCAAAGGCGGCAGGTGAGTGACAGGTGAGGCGCGTCTCAATAGCGGCCCGCACCTGTGAGGAGCTCAGAGATGTGCGCGCCTCCCCACGCTCAGACTTGACCCCGGACCCCCGACCTGCAGGTGTGCTGCCGTATTGTTGAAAACAGCTCAGCAGAACCGTTCCTGTGACACCGGCGCGTCGCGCACAGATGAGGGTGAACGGCAGGGGCTTTGGGTGTCAAAGAGAAGAACAGACAGACGTACAGAAAGACAGCTTCATGTCTGCTGACAAAACACACTAATATGATGGTAAAGTCTCACATCCGGTCACAGCGTTTGACTTTTTTTGAATAAAAAATAATAATAAATACATGGATCTTCTCAATTTTATTCAGAGACCCAAAGTGGTAGTTGCGACCGTCAATGGAGGGACAGAAATCTCTCAGATTTCATTCAAATATCTTCATTTGTGTTTCAAAAATTAATGAAAGTCTTAGTTTGGAACGACATCAGGGTGAGTAAATGTGACCCTGGAGCACAACACCAGTCATGCGTCTCACGGGTATATCTGTGGCAATAGCCAACAATACATTGTATGGGTCAAAATTATCCATTTTTCTTTTATGCCAAAAATCATTAGGATATTAAGATCATGTTCCATTAAGATATTTTATAAATTTCCTACCGTAAATATATGAAAAATGTATTATTATTAGTAACATTGCTAAGGACTTCATCTGGACAACTTTAAAGGAGATTTTCTCAATATTTAGATTTTTTTGCACCCTCAGATTCCAGATTTTTAGTTATAGTTGTAACTCGGTAATAACAGTTGTATTAATATTAGTTGTAACAATAATATTGTCCTATCCTAACAAACCATACATCAATGGAAAGCTTATTTATTCAACTTTCAGATGATGTATACATCTCAATTTTAAAAAATTGACCCTTATGACTGTTTTTGTGGTCCAGGGTCACAAACGATGACAGAATTTCCATTTTTGGGTGAACTATCACTTTAAGTTGCAGTTAGTTGAGTTAAATACCTCATATATATATATATATATATATATATATATATATTCCTTTCAGATGAGTAATACTGCATGATTGTACTTCCAGGATCTTCCGACATCAGTGTGAATCTCTTACTCTCAGACTGATGATTCTCCAGATAATGTGGAGAGATCGCTTACCGCTGATAGTTACTGAGATGCCGGTAAATATTACTGTAAAACATGTGGCGCTCTTTGTTTCAAAGGAAGCAAAACATAAAATATATTCTGGAGGACTGGAGTTTTGTCCAAACAACTCTGGTGGACAATAAAAATGTGGATCTAATTTCAAAATAGGTGGTTGATAAAACATCAGAAATTAACAACTGAGTTAAAACAGTTGATAAAGTTCAGAAATTAACAATTGGCTCCCTTTCAATTCCTGATTTAGAACTTGAACTGAATGTTTAATAAGAATTTGAATTGGAATGACAGGGATTACAATACAGAGAAATTCAACAGATTCTGGTAAATTATAAACTTGTTAAATATAAAGAAGGAAACCTTCAGGCAAGGTTTTCTCAAGTCATCATTCAAAGTGTTGGATTTTAATTCATTGTAATTATACATCCTTAAATGTAAGTTTCACAAGTCATTTCTTCCGTATTGTGCCGTATATCCGTTTAAAAGCTTCTCAAACAAGAACAAATGTAGGGCGGGGCTTGATTTTGTCTGTGGGGAATTGATTGGATGGTTGTGGTTTGCTATTGGTGGATCTCATGTGAGTGACAGGTTGCCCCGCCCTCGTCATCAGAGAAGAGATGAAGTTATTCTGATTCAAGATTATTAAAACAATAATGATGTGCACCGATAAATAATTTATAATAAACACCGCAATATTCCATAAGTAACGCTCTGTTTAGTTCCTGTCTCTATGAAGCCCGTCCTTCTGAAAAGAACACTGTGCTCTGATTGGTCGGCTGGAGCAGTGTGTTGTGATTGGTGTTTGGGAAATGTCCCGCCCCTTACCATAACCGCCAGTTTCAACACACTACTAACTAACTCAACCAGGCCCCGCCCCTTTTTTTTCTGCGTATGAATTATTATAATGAGGAATATTGTGACGTGTTGGTTCCCGGAGGAAAACTCAAGACTACAAATGGAGGCGTTTCAGGAAGTTCAGAAACACTGACACTGATAGAGAGAAGAACTCCCGCTGGAGGGACTTTAGAACTTACGGAACCTTTGGAACTTTCGGAACCTTTGGAACTTTCGGAACTTTGCAGAGCTCAAACAGCAACACTAAAGAAAGATGAACATGGAAAAAACCACAATAGGTCCTCTTTAATACAGCCATTTTTAAACAGCAATTAGGAGCGACTGTAATAATGATGATTGCCTTTGTAAGCACCAATAACTTTAGAGGCAAAACACTGAGAAGAGACTCAGACAGACTCAAAGAAAGAGGCTAAAGACACAGAGGCAGCGAGATGAGCAGAGATAAATATCCCGCTGAGAGCAGATAACCAGAGGAATGTCTCTCTCCTGCTTACGGAGCCAGTAAACCCTCCTCTACAGGCCTGTCCCAACCTGCCCGCAGCTCCAGGAGAAACGAGCCACACTATCTCAGTGGTGTAGATTAACGCGACTGACTCGACCTGACTGGAGGCTTAGGCCTTCAAACGCTGGATACGGCACAGGCAGAAATGGCAATGAGTGTATGATGTGTAAATTTAACACTGAAGCCTGTTTCAAAGGGTCAGATGCTTTCCTTTGGCCGAGAGCTACCGCATGTATTCTTCAGAGAGAAGGCAGTCCCAGAATGCACTGCAACAGATTTAAAATAAATAAATAAATAAACTGAGATGGATGAGGAGGACAAATTATATGATAAACAAGTTTAAAAAAAAATCATGAAATAAACATCATTGAGATACTATTATATTTTTTTGATAATATTTTGAATTGGATTTTCTTTTTATATTTTCTGTTTTAACTTTTATTTTAGTTATTTTTATTAATTTTGTTGTGTTTTTGAGTTTTTTTAAAATGTCTATATAGTTTTTTATTTTATTTTTATTCATTTTAGTTTATTTACTTTTTGTTATTTTAGTACTTCAATTTAAACTAAACAAAAATGAGGTGAAATCATTTTTTAAATATTTTATTTTATGTCAGGTAACATTTATTTTTAACTTTTTATGGTTTTAATTTTGGCTATATATATATATATATATATATATATATATTGCATTTTCTATAGATTTTGAGACAGGGTTATTATTGTTAACTAAAAGTATTAAAAATATTTTTGTTTATTGAAATAAAGCTCAAATAAAATAAAATAAATTAAATATAAATATTATTTGAAAAACGTAAACTAAACGAAAATTACAAATTTAATATTTAGAATTGGATTTTATTTTTATATTTTTCTGTTAGTTATTTTTTAGTAATTTTGTCATTTTATTTTTGTCATTTGTATTAGTTTTTTTTTTTTTTTTTAATGTCGATATAGTTTTTTTTTGTTTTAGTTTATTTAGTTTTCGTTATTTTAGTTGAAATAATTAATTAAAATAATGAAATAATAATGATAAAATAATGATTGATAGATTTATTAAATAAAACTAAAAGGTATTAAAACATTTCTGTTAATTTAAATAAAACTGAAATAAAATTAAATATATATAAAACTTAAAACTAAATGAAAATTACAAATGCTGCCTTGGCAATAAAGTTAAAGCACTAAAAATATTAATTGCAAATAAACAAATAACTAAAACTAAACTAAAAACAAGTTAAACCTAAATAGTCGTATTAAAAAAATAGTCCTAGCACGGTTTGTGGACTCTTCCGGTGCGTTTCAGGAGCTGCCTATGCAGACAGCAGACAGCGAGACGACAACATTCAGCCTTTGTGTGAACTGAGAAAATTCCCCTACACTCATCATCACAACACGGCCCGGCCGCGAGCAGAGTTAGAGGGTCGCGTATGAATCAATTAAAGCAGGCGAATGAATGAACAAAAGCTCGCCCACCTCTCGTGCTCCCTATCTGAGGGGGAGGAAGTGATGCTGGCGATAAGGGCTCGCGGTGGGTGTGAACGGCTGGGTTCAGCGCCTCAACTCCGTCCACACATGCTGGTATTCGTGACAGACTTCCAGATGGCAGATCTGCCTGGATTCTGAGGTGGGCATCTCGGGCTTCCCCCATCGGCTGCGCAGATCGCCTGCAGATAAGCAGCTATTTTGAGAGGTGAACGAGTATGAAACACTTCTGCAGAACATCAAGCAGAAACAATCAAGAATGTCTTTTGTGGAAACGCAAGCACATGCATGTTCCTAGTTCCTAGTTAGTTTCCATGGTTGTTAATTAGTTCCACACACCTGTTCCCGTTCACGTTGATTACTCCTCGTCAGTGTTTAAGCCCCACACACACACACACCTCAGTTCGTTCAGTTTCCTTGTCAGTGTTAACGTGGTTGTGTGTATTGTTTCCTCCTGCGATCTCATGGGTTTTCTGTGTGGATTTAATAAAGACTGTTTTCATTATCTACTCACTTCGTCAGGCATTTAATACAATAACCTACCGTGACATTAAGTAATAAAAATGACTTTTTATGGTTACAGTTTTAGTTAACAATAAAAAATATGTTGATTAGAGATACACATATATATTTTGTTAGTGTGAGTGCTGTGTTCGTTCTGTTTTGTTTTTTAAACAGGTCTGTGTAGTTTTTAGGGCTGTGACGAACGATTATTCTGGTAATCGAGTAATCGGGCGATTATTTTGACGATTAATCGAGTACTCAGATCATTTTTTTGTTATTACTATATTTTATTTCAGTTAATGTTTATTTTGTTTCCTGCAACGTTTTTATGGTTTTAGTTTTAGTTAATGATAATAATTTATATTTATAGATTTTGAGACAGGGTTATTATCGTCAACTAAAAGTATTAAAATTTGTTGGGTTTTTTTTTGTAATTTTTATTACTTTATTAAAATGCCTATATAGTTTTATTTTTTTATTATTATTTTTAGTTTATTTAGCTGTAGTTATTTTAGTAGTACACTTTTTAACGAAACAAAAATTAGTTTAAATAATTGTTTTAATATATTTAATTTTATATAATTTTATTCACTTTTTTTAAGAACTCTTCGATGATTAAATAAATGACTGGAAAAACAGTCTTTTATTCGACTGAAAGTCACAAAATGCAAACAATGCAGGTGCGTCTTGAAATGTTGTAACTAATCTCGGGCTGTGACGAACGATTATTCTGGTAATTGGGCGATTATTTTGACGATTAATCGAGTACTCGTATAAATTTTTTTTGTGGTAATAAAAACAGACCTAAGTGAACAATAGCCACTAAAATAACTTAAAATATACATATATAATAACAATGAGGCTTTAATTTAAACAACAACAAAAAAATAAGTTGGAATAATTTTTTTTTATATTTTATTTATTTCAGTTAATGTTTATTTTGTTTCCAGCAACTTTTTTATGGTTTTAGGTTTAGTATAAATTTTTTTTTTTTTTTTTGTCATTTTTATTAGTTTATTAAAAATGCCTATATAGTTTTTATTTATTTTTTTAAATTAGTTTTAGTTTATTTAGCTGTAGTTATTTTAGTACTACAATTTAAACTAACCAAAAATTGGTTGAAATAATTTTTTTTATATATTTAATTTTATTAACTTTTTTTAAGAACTCTTCCATGACAAAATATATGACTAGAAAGTCTTTTATTCGACTGAAAGTCACAAAATACAAACAATGCAGGTGTGTCTCGAAATGTTTCAACTCATCTCGGGCTGTGACGAACGATTATTCTGGTAATCGAGTAATCGGGCGATTATTTTGACGATTAATCAAGTACTCAGATAATTTTTGTGTTAATAAAAACAGACCTAAGTGAACAATAGCGTCAATAGAATAATTAAAGCGCCGCGCTTTACTCTGAAACCCGCAGCGCATACATTTATTTAATATTCTTATGCAGGATAAAAGACAGAACAATATAATGCAAGCACTGTATAAGGTCAAACTCCATCATGCTGATATCGCGAGGCAGCTTTTCACCTCCACGAGAAATATCGCCACGTTTTAATATCGCAATGAGATCTTGTCACACCCCTTTATTTCAGTTTCAGTTATTTTACTACTTCAATTAAATTAACATTTTTAGTGAACAATAATTTTACACTTTATTTCTATAGTCTATAGAAATTCCACTAACTTTAAGTAACTTTGCAAGTAGATTTCAACTTATTCTACCAACCGTAATGGTCTACTAATCCTATAATGACTAGTTGACATGTAACTAGTCTCTAAATAAAGTGTAACCAACGACAATAACCCTGACATAAAGAAATGTTGATTAGAGATATACACCGATCAGGCATAACATTATGACCGGTGAAGTGAATAGCTCCTGTTAGTGGGTGGGATATATTAGGCAGCAAGTGAACATTTTGATGTGTTAGAAGCAGGAAAAATGGGCAAGCGTAAGGATTTGAGCGAGTTTGACAAGAGCCAAATTGTGATGGCTAGACGACTGGGTCAGAGCATCTCCAAAACTGCAGCTCTTGTGGGGTGTTCCCGGTCTGCAGTGGTCAGTATCTATCAAAAGTGCTCCAAGGAAGGAACAGTGGAGAACCGGCCACAGGGTCATGGGCGGCCAAGGCTCATTGATGCACGTGGGGAGCGAAGGCTGGCCCGTGTGGTCCGATCAAACAGACGAGCTACTGGAGCTCAAATTGCTCAAGAAGTTAATGCTGGTTCTGATAGAAAGGTGTCAGAATACACAGTGCATCGCAGTTTGTTGCGTATGGGGCTGCATAGCCGCAGACCAGTCAGGGTGCCCATGCTGACCCCTGTCCACCGCCGAAAGCACCAACAGTGGGCACGTGAGCATCAGAACTGGACCACGGAGCAATGGAAGAAGGTGGCCTGGTCTGATGAAGCACGTTTTCTTTTACATCACGTGGATGGCCGGGTGCGTGTGCGTCGCTTACCTGGGGAACACATGGCACCAGGATGCACTATGGGAAGAAGGCAAGCCGGCGGAGGCAGTGTGATGCTTTGGGCAATGTTCTGCTGGGAAACCTTGGGTCCTGCCATCCATGTGGATGTTACTTTGACACGTACCACCTACCTAAGCATTGTTGCAGACCATGTACACCCTTTAATGGAAACGGTATTCCCTGGTGGCTGTGGCTCTTTCAGCAGGATAATGCACCTGCCACAAAGCACAAATGGTTCAGGAATGGTTTGAGGAGCACAACAACGAGTCTGAGGTGTTGACTTGGCCTCCAAATTCCCCAGATCAGCAAAAGGGGGACCAACACAATATTAGGAAGGTGGTCATAATGTTGTCTGATCGGTGTACATATACAGTATTTCATTCATAACTGAGCATGCGGTATCAATAAAAATAGTGTAGAAAAGCAACCTGGAGGCACTAACAAAAAAATGCAAACACTCGCATACATGCAAAGAAGTCACAAAAAGATACTATTGTGATATTTTGGCCATGCAAATTCATGAAAATTCTATGGTGCTTTTTATTCAGTGAACTTTAACACCAGCAGTGAATATGAGCAGCACGATTAATCGCTTCGTTTATGGGCTAATTAGGAAAGTCGATAACATTTGGTTAGAGTGAGTGCACTGTACGCATGTGTTTTCATAACAGGGTTTAAATAGATTAAATGTAAATGTAAAGGCTCGGCGTGTGGGTTCACAGCAGCTGCGGCTCGAGGCCCACCCAGGTGCTGCTCCGACAGTCAAACACCCCTCATTCCCACACACACACACACCTCCAGAGCCCCAGTGACTCCCAGCAGCAGGTGCTAAAAGCCGGAGGAAGGAATTCATTCTTAAGCGGCTCGGTTTGCAGGCGAGTGTGAGCTGATGCTTCTGTTTCCACTGTCACTTTAATTGGCGCTCGTCTGCGCTCTGAATCTCGCTCCATGACCACGCCGTGAATCTGAGGGGGTTTAAAAGAAGCATTTTAGTTGATTATCTGCATGTAATAATAAATGGCATAAATTAATAAGTACAAGCAAACAGTCAGAATGTATTGTGGGATTGACTTGTGAAGGTTAATCATCATTGCCTATGAAGTTTAAAATATAGTATACAAACACATACATGTATATATTTAAGATTTTTTTTATATTTATAAAAAATATAAATAATATAAATATATTTACATTAAATACATGCAAATATTTCTTAAATATATACATGTATGTGTGTGTATTCAAATATGCATAATAATTAGACACAATACACACACATATATTATGTAAACACAAACTTTTATTTTGGAATGCGATTAATCGATATATATATATATATATATATATATAATATTCACACACACACGTACGATATATATATTATAATAATATACACACATGTATTATATTAACACAACCTTTTGTTAGATGCAATTAATCGTGATATATATAATACTGAAACTTAAACCATAAAAACCATAACCAAACCATAAACTTCTTTTATTTTAGCTAGTTGCCAACATTTCTCATTTTCATTTGTTTTAACTGGATGAACTAAAATAAATAAAAACTACATACATATTTTAAAAACAAAAACTTATAAAAATGACAAAAAACAAAAATTACAAACTTTAATTAAAATGAAAATGGAAAATATAAAAACTAATTCAAAATTTTAATAAAACCTTAATAGTATCTCAATGATACTAAAATGTAGGGGTGGGCGATATAGCCCTTTAAAATTATATCACGATATTTCAAGAATATTTGCGATAATTATATTTATGACGGTATAGAAAAAAATATATAGAACAAAGTTTTATTGGTGATTACAGCTGGAAGGCAGCAGCATTTATTAGTGCAAACAAAATAAAGGGCATTTTCCATCCTTTTCCAGTGAGCTCCTGTCACTGATGACAGAATACCTCATTCGAAGTGTAAATGTACTGTCATAAGGCGGCAGTCACACACACACACACACACACACACACACACACGTGTAGCAGCAGCATCACAGTCACACACACACACACACACAGGTGTAACAGCAGCATCACAGTCACACACACACACAGGTGTAGCAGCAGCATCACAGTCACACACACACACACACACACACAGGTGTAGCAGCCGTAACTGACGAAAATAACCGTCAATTTTACCCTTCTGGTCAAATATTGCGCTGCAAACATCAATAACAGCTTATCAATGTTTTGTCAGTTGTCCAGAGGTCTGACCGCTCCTTTTTAGGAACTAAAGCGTCATCGGAGGCTGACATGCTGCTCACAGGTGTTGTTGTCATGTGTGTTAGGGAACGTAAATGCGCCATTCGTCATCGCGTCGTTATATTATTGATATCGCGATATGACGCTTTTTTATCATGTAAAAATGTATACCGGCGTTATCGTGGACGGTATGATATGGCACACCCCTACTAAAATGTCACTGATATAAAATATTATATATTAAATAACATGTAGCATTTATTATATTTATATATATATATATATATATATATATATATATACTGAACAAAATTATAAACGCAACACTTTTGTTTTTGCCCCCATTTTTCATGAGCTGAACTCAAAGGCCTATTTCTCTCAAATATTGTTCACAAATCTGTCTAAATCTGTGTTAGTGAGCACTTCTCCTTTGCCGAGATAATCCATCCACCTCACAGGTGTGGCATATCAAGATGCTGATTAGACAGCATGATTATTGCACAGGTGTGCCTTAGGCTGGCCACAATAAAAGGCCACTCTAAAATGTGCAGTTTTACTGTATTGGGGGGTCCAAAAAAAAAGTCAATATCTGGTGCGACCACCATTTGCCTCACGCAGTGCAACACATCTCCTTCGCATAGAGTTGATCAGGTTGTTGATTGTGGCCTGTGTAATGTTGGTCCACTCCTCTTCAATGGCTGTGTGAAGTTGCTGGATATTGGCAGGAACTGGAACACGCTGTCGTATACGACGATCCAGAGCATCCCAAACATGCTCAATGGGTGACATGTCCGGTGAGTATGCTGGCCATGCAAGAACTGAGATGTTTTCAGCTTCCGGGAATAGTGTACAGATCCTTGCAACATGGGGCCGTGCATTATTATATATTTTTTTACTTTCAATTAAACAGTGGTTTGACAAATTAACTAAAAAATTAAACTCCATGTATGTCTCAAATAATGAGCACATAATAATAACACACAAGGAAAATGTTAAAAGTGGTTGGATATAAAGTATAGCATTGACACACACATTATAAATGATGGAATGATTGTTCTGTCTTTCTTCTTAAATTAGCAGTTCTGTATTTAGAGCTGTAAATGCTTGTGGTAATGTGACTTCCTGTGAAGGATCTGGCTCTTCTCCAGATGAAACTCTTATTGAATGTGCCGGTCGATGACAGCTATTGTATCTGAAATGCGGAAAAGCTTGTAAAAACACTTGTTTCCTGATTTCTGCGGCTCTTGATGCTCGACTCGGAGCTTCTGGCTCTATCGCGTCCTGTCAATGTTTCCCTGTTTAAGACTCAATCCCAGCATAACTGTCACACACACAGCTTTACTCTTTACCTCGGAGCACCTTTATCCGAAAAACTCATTAAATGTAGCCGTGCTGTAAAAGTTTGGCTCGTCAACGTACCACTAATCAGTTAAAATCAGAAATGAACACATATTGATATGATTAATATATATTTACACTATTTATATTAATATTTACACTACCAGCCAAAAGATGCAGTTATTTGATCAAAAATACAGTAAAATTATGAAATATTACTCCAGTGTAAATCAGCTGTTCTCTATGTGAATATATAGTAAAGTGTAATTTATTCCTGTGATCAAAGCTGAATTTATCATCATTACTCCAGTCTTCAGTGTCACATGATCCTTCACAAATCATTCTCATATGAGGATTTGATGCTCAACAAACATTTATGATTATGATCAGTGTTGAAAA
Source organism: Coreius guichenoti (assembly GCA_039654105.1). Taxonomy (NCBI): domain Eukaryota; kingdom Metazoa; phylum Chordata; class Actinopteri; order Cypriniformes; family Gobionidae; genus Coreius; species Coreius guichenoti. Next base: position 1,124,915 of record CM077175.1, on the reverse strand, counting down.
CAGTTCATATTTGTGTTTAAACATTGATAAATTGTATTTTTCAGGATTCTTTGATGAACAGAAAGTTCAAAAGAACAGCATTTATTTGAAATAGAATATTTTGTAACATTATAAATGTCTTTAATGTCACTTTTGATCAATTTAATGCGTCATTAATTAATAAAAGTATTAATTTATTTAAAAAAAAAAAAAAATACTGACCCCAAACTTTTGAACAGTAGTGTCTAGTGTGTGTATATTATTTTATTTTATATTTTATTTTATATTATATTATACTCTACTATACATTATACTATATTCTTTTTTATTATATTATACTTTATATGATATTATTTTTTATTATATTATTATATTATATTATATTATACATCATACACATAAATACAGGAATGTGCAAGTGTTAAGCACATTATATATTTCAAAAACGTTTTTGATTTCCAATTTTTACATTCTTTTTGCAAATTATCAAGTAATTACATTTAAATAATATAAATAAATAATCCAGTGGTTTTTTTACTGTATGTATTGAGATACAAAGATTTTGTTAAATTATATTATATTAAGCTATATTATATTATATTATATTAGGCTATATTATATTATATTAGGCTATATTATATTATATTAGGCTATATTATATTATATTATGTTAGGCTATATTATATTATATTATATTATATTAAGATATATTATATTATGTTATGTTAGGCTATATTATATTATATCATATTATGTTAGGTTATATTATATTATATTATATTATGTTAGGCTATATTATGTTATATTATATTATATTATATTATGTTAGGCTATATTATATTATATCATATTATGTTAGGCTATATTATATTATATTATATTATATTATATTATGTTAGGCTATATTATATTATATTATATTATGTTAGGCTATATTATATTATATTATGTTAGGCTATATTATATTATATTATATTATATTATGTTAGGCTATATTATATTATATCATATTATGTTAGGCTATATTATATTATATTATGTTAGGCTATATTATATTATATTATATTATATTATGTTCGGCTATATTATATTATATTATATTAGGCTATATTATATTATATTATATTATGTTAGGCTATATTATATTATATTAAGCTATATTATATTATATTATATTATGTTAGGCTATATTATATTATATCATATTATGTTAGGCTATATTATATTATATTAAGCTATATTATATTATATTATGTTAGGCTATATTATATTATGTTAAGCTATATTATATTATATTAGGCTATATTATATTATATTATGTTAGGCTATATTATATTATGTTAAGCTATATTATATTATATTATATTAGGCTGTATTATATTATATTAGGCTATATTATATTATATTATATTATTAGGCTATATTATATTATATTATATGAGGCTATATTATATTATGTTAGGCTATATTATATTAGGCTATATTATATTATATTAGGCTATATTATATTATATTATATTAGGCTATATTATATTATGTTAGGCTATATTATATTATGTTAGGCTATATTATATAATATTATATTATATTAGGCTATATTATATTATATTATATTATATGAGGCTATATTATATTATGTTAGGCTATATTATATTATATTATATTAGGCTATATTGTATTATATTATATTATATTATATTAGGCTGTATTATATTATATTATATTAGGCTATATTATATTATATTATATTATTAGGCTATATTATATTAGGCTGTATTATATTATATTATATTATTAGGCTATATTATATTATATTATATTAGGCTGTATTATATTATATTATATTAGGCTGTATTATATTATATTATAGTGGGGAGAACAAGTATTTGATACACTGCTGATTTTGCAGGTTTTCCTACTTACAAAGCATGTAGAAGTCTGTAATTTTTATCATAGGTACTCTTCAACTGTGAGTGACGGAATCTAAAACAAAAATCCAGAAAATTACATTGTATGATTTTTAAAAAATTAATTTGCATTTTATTGCATGACATAAGTATTTGATCACCTACCAACCAGTAAGAATTCCGGCTCTCACAGACCTGTTAGTTTTTCTTTAAGAAGCCCTCCTGTTCTCCACTCATTACCTGTATTAACTGCACCTGTTTGAACTCGTTACCTGTAGAAAAGACACCTGTCCACACACTCAATCAAACAGACTCCAACCTCTCCACAATGGCCAAGACCAGAGAGCTGTGTAAGGACATCAGGGATAAAATTGTAGACCTGCACAAGGCTGGGATGGGCTACAGGACAATAGGCAAGCAGCTTGGTGAGAAGTTCAAGATGACGGTCAATCTCCCTCGGTCTGGGGCACCATGGAAGATCTCACCTCGTGGGGCATCAATGATCATGAGGAAGGTGAGGGATCAGCCCAGAACTACACGGCAGGACCTGGTCAATGACCTGAAGAGAGCTGGGACCACAGTCTCAAAGAAAACCATTAGTAACACACTACGCCGTAATGGATTAAAATCCTGCAGCGCACGCAAGGTCCCCCTGCTCAAGCCAGCGCATGTCCAGGCCCGTCTGAAGTTTGCCAGTGACCATCTGGATGATCCAGAGGAGGAATGGGAGAAGGTCATGTGGTCTGAGGAGACAAAAATAGAGCTTTTTGGTCTAAACTCCACTCGTGTTTGGAGGAAGAAGAAGGATGAGTACAACCCCAAGAACACCATCCCAACCGTGAAGCATGGAGGTGGAAACATCATTCTTTGGGGATGCTTTTCTGCAAAGGGGACAGGACGACTGCACCGTATTGAGGGGAGGATGGATGGGGTCATGTATCGCGAGATCTTGGACAACAACCTCCTTCCCTCAGTAAGGGCATTGAAGATGGGTCGTGGCTGGGTCTTCCAGCATGACAACGACCCGAAACACACAGCCAGGGCAACTAAGGAGTGGCTCCGTAAGAAGCATCTCAAGGTCCTGGAGTGGCCTAGCCAGTCTCCAGACCTGAACCCAATAGAAAATCTTTGGAGGGAGCTGAAAGTCCGTATTGCCCAGCGACAGCCCCGAAACCTGAAGGATCTGGAGAAGGTCTGTATGGAGGAGTGGGCCAAAATCCCTGCTGCAGTGTGTGCAAACCTGGTCAAGAACTACAGGAAACGTATGATCTCTGTAATTGCAAACAAAGGTTTCTGTACCAAATATTAAGTTCTGCTTTTCTGATGTATCAAATACTTATGTCATGCAATAAAATGCAAATTAATTACTTAAAAATCATACAATGCGATTTTCTGGATTTTTGTTTTAGATTCCGTCTCTCACAGTTGAAGAGTACCTATGATAAAAAATTACAGACTTCTACATGCTTTGTAAGTGGGCAAACCTGCAAAATCGGCAGTGTATCAAATACTTGTTCTCCCCACTGTATATTAGGCTGTATTATATTATATTATATTATATTATGTTAGGCTATATTATATTATATTATATTTTATTATATTAGGCTGTATTATATTATATTATATTAGGCTATATTATATTATATTATATTATGTTAGGCTATATTATATTATATTATATTATATTATATTATATTATATTAGGCTATATTATATTATATTATATTATGTTAGGCTATATTATATTATATTAGGCTATATTATATTATATTATATTATGTTAGGCTATATTATATTATATTATATTATATTAGGCTATATTATATTATATTAGGCTATATTATATTATATTATATTATGTTAGGCTATATTATATTATATTAGGCTATATTATATTATATTATATTATGTTAGGCTATATTATATTATATTAGGCTATATTATATTATATTAGGCTATATTATATTATATTATATTATGTTAGGCTATATTATATTATATTAGGCTATATTATATTATACACCACACACAAATACATCAATGTGTAAAAGTGTTAAGCACATTATATTAGTGTTGTAGTACTCGAGGCCATTTTTTGAAGGTCTTGGTCTTGTCTCGGTCTCAGACTCTGGATTTTATCTCAAGACCGGTCAAGACCACGACTCCTGGGATATCAATAAATTGCCGGTGCATTGTCTGATTTATTTATAAACATCATTAATGTGATTGGATGTAAAACGTACTGCTTCAGATGCAACCAATAACTTATTTCTGATTTGATTTATTTATTGTGCCGATTCAGAAATTAATGAGGGATTGTGTCAAAAATGTCATCAAAATTAATACAAATTGCTCACAAAATTCAAGATATTGTTGCAAAAAAAGTATGAGTACTTGTATGAGATCTGGGTTTTTATATTATGATGTGATATTATTAAGTAATTTCACAAGAGCAAGAGAGCTGAGCACGACTGCAAACATAATGTTGCTTTTATACAAACATTCAATAATTTTTTAAAAACATTATTCTCAACATTATTTATGCATTTGTAATTTACCAATTCAGATGCATCTTCTGTGCCTCTGCAGTCCAAAGATGAATTATGTTGTATATAGTGTCTTATTCTAATTATATTTATTGATTAAAAAGAAGTCATTTCTCAGGTCTTGGTCTTGACTACAACACTACATTATATACTTCAAAACGTTTTTGATTTCCAAATATTCTTTTTGCAAATTAAGTAAATTATTTTAAATAATAAAAATAAGTGATTTTTTTACTTTATGTATTGAGATACAAAGATTTTGTTATATTATATTACATTTCTCATTTTCATTTGTTTTAACTTGATGAACTAAAATAACTAAACTGAAATTAAATGAATAACTACATACATATTTTAAAAACAAAAACTTATAAAAATGACAAAAAATCACAACAAAATGACAAATTTATATATGACAATATTATATATTAAATAACATGTAGCATTTATATATGTTATATATTTTATTGAGATACAAAGATTCTGTTATTATATATTATGCTATGTTATTATATTAGGCTATATTATATTATATTATACAGTAGTGTGTATTTATATTATATTATACTCTACTATACCTTATATTATTTTATTTAATTATTTTATATTATATTATATTATATTTAACAGTAGTATTTATATTATATTATACTCTACTATACATTATATTATACTATTTTTTATTTTATTATTTTATATTATATTATACATCACACACACAGATACGGCAATGTGCAAAAGTGTTAAGCGCATTATACACTTCAAAAACATTTCTTTTGCACATTTTCAAAAAATAAATAAACAATCCAGCGATTTTCACTTGAGATACAAAGATCACACGAGGTCTGATGTTAGACTGAGAGAAAATGTTTAAAATAACAATAAAACAATGCATGTCTTGATTTATTGTAAAACACACAAATATCTGGGACGGATGTCACATTCACTGAGCATTAAATCCGAGCCGCTTCTCCACGGCGTTATGTTTCGAGGCGCAATAGAGAACGAGAGTTTGTGGCACAATATCAGAGATTAACTCGTGCTTTTTCTCTGTTTCATCCGTACCCATGTACCCTTTCACCCCTTCACCTCACAGAGTTCAGTCCTGCCAGACTCAACGAAGGCCGACGGAGACGCAGCTCGTGGCGATCGGAGGGTCGACCTCGCTTCCCCTGTCCTGATGCTGGTCATCGCCGAACGCAACATGGCAGCGATCGCAGCATTACCTCAGCGGAGCGCAGGAGGATCAAAGCACGTGCTTTAAACGAGGAGATCGGCCAAAGAAAGTCAATTAGATTTAAAGAATTGGGACAGGGTCTCGGGTTGACCAACGGATTTTAATTTAGAAAACAAATTGGCAACCAGTTTATTATGCAACCCAACCCATCCACAGGAGTGAATCACGTTTCTCTGCATCTCAGGAGACGCATTTGCGCCTCTTGCTTTAGATTTATCAGCGAGCGAGTTCTGGTACAACCTGCTTCTTGTTTAGTCTCCAGCGAGTTTCTGAAGACTTGGCGTTCGCTCGCAATCGCACAAAGGGAAGAGTTGCACGAAGGTCAACTTAAAAGAGATACGCTTAGCACATCTAGATGGATGTTTGCACAGAAATAAATGCAGCTCTGTTAACTTGTTAGCTGAAATCCTGAGGAAAAATGACCCCGGTTTGCTCCGGATGGGCCCTTTCTCTGGGCGAACCCTCTGAAATTCATCAAATTGGATCAAGATGACATCAATAATGGACTCAAGCTGGAGCTCAGATGATCCGTGCATTGTTTTATTTTTTCCCCTCAATGCACATTCCGATTACGGACGCCGTCATCAAAAGCCTCGTCACAGATGTCAACACATTGGCGTCCACGGAGCTGTTTCCTCTTATTCCAGGGCTTTATCGCATTACGGAGCGATCCCGGCATGACTTTTAAACTCTTTAAGTGTAAATCGCTCAATGTTGGACACAAGCGCACCTTCATAAAGCCACAAAATCATTTAATTTTCGCTGATTTGCAATGCATTTGAGTGCTGTATTTGTATGCATTACCTGGGAATCCAACGGGTGACCTTTGACCTGCTCGTGTCAGATGAGCTGCAAGACGAAAACAAAAAGACGAGCGTTACAGATACTGTGTTATGGAAGAAAATGAATGACAAATGTGTTTGAAACTAAAAAAGCTTGTTGAACTGCACTAATTGACAAAATATCCATTGCATTTTTATGGTCTGAAACTCAACATGGGCGTATATTTAAGCTGTGAATATTTCAATTCAAAACATTTTACACATTTTCATTATTAAAAATTCAATAATCCATATTCACCTTTCAGATTTCACTTCCAAAATGTTTGAAAATGCAACCTATTATACTCGACAGGCCATTTTCAGCCCATTTTTATTTCGGTTTACACAAATTCATTGATTCAAATTCGACAGAAAATTCATTTGGCATTAATTTACTTCCATAGCATGTAATTTCTTTTTACCAAATTAGGCCCAAAAACATATGGAACATCATAGGCCCCATTTACACTGCATGGTTCAAGTGACCCAATTCCGATTTTTCCCTCTCATGTGGCACAGATCGGATATGACATGTGAATGTGTAAGCAGGAAAAAAACGCATGAATTCCGATATCCTCAGATCGGATTCAGGCCTCACTCATATGTGGTAATAAATCCGATATGATTCGGATACGTGCATTTGCGTCTGCCATGTAAGCGGATATTCTCGGATATTCCCCAGTAAATGCGAGTCGTGCGTCATTGAAAAAGGGACGGAGGCGGATGATGTCAACTCAGGTGGACACGAACTGCGATCACATGACACTAATGGCGCGATGGAATACGAGAGCAATGTTTTGCTGACCTTTAACGATAGTGCGGAAAGCAAAACATTGAATAATCATTTCGTCTGCATCCATTGCGTGGATTCCAGGAAAAATCGCGCCATTTTACTTCCTTTTCCGGGTCAGAACGTCTTGGGCTGTTTGGTCAGTGTATAGTGTAAATGCAAATATCGGATACGGGTCGCTTTTAAAAGATGATGCAAGCGGGTCGTCAAATAAAATCGGATATAGTCACCAAATCGGAATTGTGCATCAAGACCTGCAGTGTAAATGTGGCCTAAAGGACAGATAACTGCTTCAATACTTTTATAATGTTACCTGAGAATCAAATGCATGACCTTTGACCTGCTCGTGCAAGATGAGGACCAACATCACAGATTTCGTGTAATATTCCTACCAAATCAAGGCCAAAAAACACAACATTTAAAGGACAGATTATAACGTTATGTATGATTTCATTAACCATAAAAAACCCTGGCACAATAAACTCTTGCTCTGCAAGGTAAATATGTAAAAATGAGAAAAACATCACAGAATTTGTGTAATACTTCCATCAAATCAAGCAAAAAACAACAATAACAAAAAGCATTTAACCCATTGGCCACAGGATCCACATTTTTCCATGGTTATTATTAAGCCGTGACCACAATAGCTACTAACATGAACTGTTAATAAAACATATGTAAACTGCTCCTGATGAACAGGACGAACGTCATACCTGCACACAAATCCTTCCCGCTAACACACGATGTACCAGTTATTGGTACTTTTTGGTAATTTCATGATTTACTAATTGACAACGTAAGTACTACGTTTTATGCTCGTAATTTCACTTGATCTTTATATATAGCGCGCCCCTCCGCATTTGAGTTTCGCGCGCAATTGAAGAGTGCGCGCGCACAGTATAACGGCTTAGAGAAAAGTTCGTTTTGAGGACGTACATCACAGATTTCATGTAATATTTCTACTAAATCAAGGCCAAAAACACAACATTTAAAGGACAGATTATAAAGTAATGTAGGATTTCCTTAACCATAAAAACCCTCTGATCTTGCCATTGCTCTGCCATGGTAAATATGTAAAAATGAGAAAAACATCACACATTTTAAGCCGTGACCCCAAATTTGTAGGAACTGCAACCAAGCAAATTTATTTGTATATATATTTGTTGTAAATCACTAACAAAAGGTAAACAATGTATATCCTACCCCCATTCATACTAGTTATTCATAATAATACAATATAACGTTAGTAAGTTGGTATGAGCCACCATATAGTCATCAAAAATATAGAAAATAGCACAAAGTAAAAAAGCGGAAAGTATAGTTACCATGGTAAATACACAATACTAACATGAACTGTTAATAAAACATATATAAACTGCGCCTGATGAACAGAATGAACGTCATACCTGCATACAAATCCTTCCAGCTAACACACGATGTAACAGTTATTGGTATTTTTGGTAATTTCATGATTCGTTGCATGTTCGTAATTTTACTTGATCTTTATTTACAGCGCGCGCCTCCGCATTTGATTTTCGCGCGCATTTGAAATGAGCGCGCGACCAGCACCGTATAACGGCTGACAGGACAGTAAAGTTCGTTTTTCTGAGGTGAGAAACTTTTTATTTCCTATTAATTTACGAAAATAAAGTTAGAATAATGACACTGACATATAGCCTGACAACATATAATGATCTGGCCGCAGATAATGAATCAGCACAACGCGTTTTTCTCAGGCACTCGACAGAAGTGAATGGCGTTCACGCGCGTCTTTCAAAATAAAAGTCTCGCATTAGAAGTAAAGTAAGTACATTTTATTTATAGAGCACGTTAAAATTGAGCTTACACTGACCAAAGTGCTGTACAAAAAAATCATAAAATACAATACATTAAAATAAAATAGAGTAACAGCAGTAGAAAAAACATAGATAGGCAGAACGCCGATCTGGTATTTAAAAGCTGAGGGCACAGACACACTGGCCCATCCTGGACGCATTTAGAAAAACATTTACAGTTGTTGTTGTTTCTTTACCACACTCTCAAGACGGTCTTGCAACCCACTTTTGGGTTGAGAAACACTAGTTTAAAGCTATATTTTATAAATGCATGTTACCTGTGAATTGAATGCATGACCTTTGACTTGCTCAAGCAAAATGAGCTGCAAAACAAAAACAAGCGGACGAACATCATCTACTAAATTAATCCCAAACTGTGACCTTCCTTATACCCATCTGCCAGGAAAATATGTGAAATATGTAAAAATGAGAAGAACATGCGGCGACTCTGATGGGTTTGTTATGAGCCACCATGCGTCTCTATGATGCACGTTTAGCCATCATATCTGATTATGAGGACTATTGTGACCTCTTTGTCATGTTCCCGAGGTTACTAATCAAATTTCCGTCCGGTTCGGAGAACACAAAGGCTCATGGTAAAATCCTCCCGCTCAAACACCCTCTCATGAGGTCAGCAAGGATGTAATTCCTGGGATGAAAGACTATACTCATGTTTTGATTCGGCAAAAGTGAGGGAATATTCAGCTTCAGGTGGGCGCCATGGCTTTTTCATTACGGGACGCTGATGTAAGGACTTTTATGTGTAAACGTGGGGCAAATGGTTACAGTGCATTAGTTTAATATTCCCTAAATGGTGTATGAAGTTGATTATCTCTAGTACTAGTGTTCCTGGTGATGTGATCGAACCTCTGACACTAAGTATTAAAGTTCAGCGTTTATGCTTCAGACATCAGTCATCTGTTCTAAGTGATCAGACGCACTATTTTCTAAACAAATCAGCTGAAAAAATCCCAAAGAAAAAGAAAGATTTGAGACACGAGGGCAGTGGCATTATCATTCATAAAAATAAAACATCTTCATTCACCAAAATAAACAAAGACTGACATAACTGGTAAAACTGAAACAAAAATATATTTATATTATGGAAAACAATCTACAGTGTAAATAATGACTTTTCTAAATAAAACAAAGATTTTCTCCTTTAAAATTTCACATTTAATTCATGCTTGCCATTTATTTTTAATTTAATAGTGATTGCTGAGTGAAAATTGTAAATCCTACAAAAACTTTTTCAGAGTAGAAAACAAAAAAAATGCAAAGGACAAAAAGGAGCAATGCAATAAAACACAATAGAAAAAAATAGAATAAAATAAAGGAAAATAAACTAATAAAATAAAAACAAAATAAAAATAAAAGTAGAATCAAATAAAATAAATAAAATAAAATAAAACATTTAAAATAAAATAATAATAGAATAAAAGAAAAAAAGAAAATTACAAGAAAAAAAGAAAATTAAAATATAAAAATTAAATTAAAAAGGTAAAATAAAATAATAATAGAATAAAATAATAATAGAATAAAAGAACATTTAAATAGAATAAAATTATTAAAAAAACATTTTCAGAGTAGAAAACCCAACAAAAAGCAAAGGACAAAAAGGAGCAACGCAATAAAATGCAATAGAATAAAAAATAGAATAAAATAAATAAAATGCAATAAAACAATAAAATAAAAATGGAAAATACAATTAAAAGTAGAATTAAAAAAATAGAAAATAAAATATTAATAGAATAAAATAAAAATAAAAAATAAAATAATTTAAAAATTATACAATTTAAATAGAATACAATTAAAAAGTAGAATAAACTAATAAAATAAAAACCAATGGATAAAACCTTTTTGACTTGAGCCAGCCAGCAAACACCTAGCAAAGCCATAGCATTATGGAGGTTTAACTTCTGTAAACTTTTGGCAGCATTAGTGAATTTTGCTGCCAGAAGTTTACAACTGTTTAGTTAGAAAGCCTTAACATAAAACACCCTTGGAAGACGTTATTCAAAACACAAATGGCTCTGTGTGCCAGATAACTTTTGTGGATAAATGTGGGATTTTCAGACTCCAAGTTCATCCAGCTCTGTAATTAGAGGATAAGATCCCACTTCTCAAAGAGGCCGATTAATGAAAGAGCCTGAGTGAAACGCATGCGCCGAGGCCCATAAATGAACTTCCAGCTGTCAATCATCAGCCTCATCCAACATGAGCGGTGGAGGCGTGCAGCTCCGAGCTGGAATAACACTGGCATCCTTCCATTGTAACTGTGAACACGGACGCGAGCGAGCGTCTCCATGTGATATCAGGCTTCCTGTGAGTGAAGTGCACATCAGCCACGTAACGTAAAGTGTGCGCCGAGAACACGAGCAGCAGGAAACGGCCCTCGGATGCAGACGGCTTAATGGACGCATGGCTGCTTTTACACCCGCCCTGTGTCTGTGTGTCCCAGGACCGGCTCGTAGAAGGAAAGCTTCTATATGAACTCTAGGGTTCTCGAGTCAGATGTGTTACATTGATCAAAAGTAGCAGTAAAGACGTTACAAAAGATTCTGTTTCAAACTAATGCTGCTCTTTTGAACTTTCTATTCATCAAAGAATCTGATTATTGATCATCATAAATGTTTCTTGAGCAGCAAATCAGCATATTAGAATGATTTCTGAAGGATCTCACACACACACACACACTCACACATACACACTCCTTTCACTCACAAACCCACCCACACACACACTCCCTCAAACACTCACTTGCTCACACACACACACACACTCACTCACACACTCTCACCGACACACACACTCACTCACTCACACACAAACCCACCCACGCACTCCCTCAAACATTCACACACACACTCCCTCACTCACAAACCCACCCACACACACTCCCTCAAACACTCTCACTCTCACTCACACACTCACTCACACACACACATACACACTCCCTTCACTCACAAACCCACCCACACACACACTCCCTCAAACACTCACTTGCTCACACACAAACACGCACACACATACACACACTCACTCACACACTCTCACCGACACACACACTCACTCGCTCACTCACTCACTCGCAAACCCACCACCCACACACACACACACTCCCTCAAACACTCCCTCACACACACACACTCCCTCAAACACTCCCTCACACACACACACACACACACACAAACACACACTCCCTCACTCACAAACCCACCCACACACACACTCCCTCAAACACTCACTCGCTCACACACACACTCACTCATACACTCTCACCCTCACACACACACATACTCACTCACTCACACATACTCACTCACACATACTCACTCACTCACTCACTCACTCACACACACACGTGCGCGCGCGCACTCCTTCACTCACACACTCCCTCAAACACACTCACACACACACTCCCTCAAACACTCGCTCACTCACACACACACACTCCCTCAAACACTCGCTCACTCACACACACACACTCCCTCAAACACTCGCTCACTCACACACTCACACACTCCCTCAAACACTCACTCACTCACACACACTCCCTCAAACACTCACACACACACACACACTCACCCTCACCCTCACTGACACACACACACACACACACACTTTCTCTCTCTCTCTCTCTCTCTCTCTCTCTCTCTCTCTCACACACACACACTCTTTCTCTCTCTCACACACACACTCTCTCACACACACAGACACTGACACACACGCTCTCTTTCTCTTTCTCACACACACAAACACTCTCTCTCTCACACGCACACACACACACACACACTCTTTCTCTCTCTCTCACACACACACACACACACACTCTCTCACACACACACACTCTCACACACAAACAGACACTCAGACACACACACGCTCTCTCTCTCTCTCACACACACAAACACTCTCTCTCTCACACACACCCACAGACACTCAGACACATACACGCTCTCTTTCTCACACACACAAACACTCTCTCTCTCTTTCTCACACACACACACACACACACACCCCACGAACACACAAACACTCTCTCTCTCTCTCTCTCTCTCTCTCTCACACACACACACTCTCTTTCTCACACACACAAACACTCTCTCTATCTTTCTCTCTCTCTCTTTCACACACACACACACACACACACACACACACAAACCCCACAAACACTCTCTCTCTCTCCCTCACACACGCACACACAGACACGCTCTTTTTCTCACACACACAAACACACTCTCTCTCTCTCTCTCTCTCTCACACACACACACACACACACACACACACACACACACACACACCCCCACAAATACACTCACACTCTTTCTTACACACACTTACTCACACACACACAAACAGACACACACTTCAAATCTATTTTGAGATGTAGCAGTGTCCCGGTTCTCCTGAAGGCACATGGAGACTCCACACGCGTGTATTTGTTATTGTTATGTGTGTATCTGCTGTAGTATCGCTCCTCGTGGCCTTCAGAGGGTTTGTGGGCGTTTGTACGACTGATTTGAGCTGATCTCTGATTGGACAGCTGTCTGTTCTACATGTTCTCATAATACAGATACTAAACGCCTCACACGCAGATAAGCAGCCCGGACAGATGTGAGGGCTGAGAGAGGCATTAAAGATCTCGCTCCGGCACAGAACCAGGAGGAAAACATCGAAGTGCTCCGAAATCTGAGAACACAAAAGCAGAGTGTGAATTATGGAGGGCTGGAGGGTCACCTGACCCCTCGAGTTAAGACTTGAGCCCCCAAAGTCAAAACAAAACGGTCTTAAATGGACATATTCTTTTGCCACAGCAAACCTGCGCCTGCAGAACTTCAGCAATCTTTAAAGTGTAGCTCTTTAAACACATTCAACAAATCTATTCCTCAGACTTTACCTTAAAATCAGTGAAACGGTCAGAAGCTTCCACATACATTTCTCAAACGTTTCAGTAATCATAACAGATATTACAGTAGTTCATTAGAACGGGTGTTTTTACTCACCAGTAAATAGACGCTTGTGAAGAGAATTTATTTTGGACACGCTGAAAAAAACCAAAGCACTGCCAAAGCAGAATTATTTTACAGTGTCCTTGTTACATATATTACATGTACTTACCATAGTAATAACAGTAAATTATGATTAACCAAACTCTAATCCTATAGTAAGTACGTGTAGTTAATTATTATTACTCTGTACTTAAGTGTATAATTACACTGTAACACAGACACCTTAAAATAAAGTGTAACCCAGAGTTTTTTATCAGTATTTACCAAAAAAGTACATATTTCTCCCAACTGTATATGAATATAAAAAGGTAAAATTAGATGTTTTATCAGGCTATTATTATTATTTTACATTTAGACACCTATGTGTATGGCACATGCCTTAGGACTGAGAAAACATACAGGGTTTACCTCTTATGAAAAATATGGACCATTTTTATATTTTTTTCTCAAAGTAATAAACTACTGAAAACAAACAACGTACATTAATAATCAAAACTCTCATCATGAGCACAAAACAAAGTTAACTAGTAGTTAGAAGTTTTTTGTCTTCCCTTGCCATCTCTAAATAATGTTCCAAATTATTACATTGTTTATTATGAAATGCGCTTAACATGCTTATTAATAATGCTAAATGTATGGGGGGGGGTATCTAAAGGCGCCACGTGTTAACTTGTCACACACCTGGTTTAGTTAAACAGTCGGAGTCATCTGTATGACATTAAAATTGACTGCATTCTCGTTTTCTGCAGTGTTTTAACAAAAGTATCTATTTTTCTGCTCACCGTGTTTCTGCTACAGTTGTTAAAATAACCGCGTCATCCGCAATTCGGACTTATCGTCTCGCAATTATGACTTAACGTCTCGCAATTCGGACTTAACGTCTCGCAATTCTGAATATACATCTCGCACTTTACATCTCGCAATTCTGACTTTACATCTCGCAATTCTGACTTTACAACTCACAATTCTGACTTTACATCTTGCACTTTACATCTCGCAATTCTGACTTTACATCTCGCAATTCTGACTTTACAACTCACAGTTTACATCTCGCAATTCTGACTTAACATCTTGCACTTTACATCTCGCAATTCTGATTTTACATCTCGCACTTTACATCTCGCAATTCTGACTTTACGTCTCGCAATTCTGACTTTACATCTTGCACTTTACATCTCGCAATTCTAACTTTACATCTTGCACTTTACATCTCGCAATTCTGACTTTACATCTTGCACTTTACATCTCGCAATTCTGACTTTACATCTCGCAATTCGGACTTTACGTCTCGCAATTCGGACTTTACGTCTCGCAATTCGGACTTTACGTCTTGCACTTTACATCTCGCAATTCTAACTTTACATCTTGCACTTTACATCTCGCAATTCTGACTTTACAACTCACAATTCTGACTTTACATCTTGCACTTTACATCTCGCAATTCTGACTTTACATCTCGCAATTCTGACTTTACGTCTCGCAATTCTGACTTTACGTCTGACTTTTATCTTATCTTTTTTATTTTTTATTCTATGGCAGAAACAAGCTTCCATAAAATGCTCATACACATTTCTTAAAAAAATTTTGGACAATGGACAATGCTAATATTTATAGGCTACTACTAGTACAAGAACTAATAATAATAAAAATAAAATATAATAGTTTTTCTAGGATCTAGTCTAACTTCACAAAAAGCTAAGAATAGCGCAGTGTGATCCAGGTCAAAAATAAATGAGGTTATTTGGGGAGATGAAAAAGCACAACAATAAAACAACATAAACGAGATACTCTTACTGTTTCTTGTACTGTTTATGAAATAATAAACACTAGATATGTTATCTTGCTGTTATGAGCGCAACTGAAAGACATGTAGTCGGTCAAATAGTAAACAAACAGAAGCACACTTTACACATGCAAACACTGAAGTATGATATTATTGTTTAAATATGAAGTTGTTGTGAGTGAAGCGCGTGTGGACGGAGGGCAGCTGGAGTCACTCTCGCAAGCGCGTTCACAGCTGCAGATTCGTCATTAGTCTCGATCTCCATCAACAGCTCACTAATGAGGGCGGGACCGGCACAGGAAATCCCTATCAAGCCAATCCTCGGGGAAAACCATTCCCGATGACCGGCACCACACAGACCTCATGTGCATTTGATGTAATTGTTAAGTCACACATAATTAGCAGTGTCATCATAAAATCACACTTGATCATTCTTGTTTTTATTGAAGTGTTTATTAGAAATGATTTATCCGTGCACATCATTATTAAACTGATCCGACTTACAGTTTTCCTAAAAATAGATTAAAAATGAGAAAAAGCCCATAGACTTACATTGAGGGGGTCAAAACTTTAATAATACAATAACTCTAATAAAGTATTTAAGCTTCATCCACTACAGATCTATGGCAAAGCCTAGCAACTAGCTTAGGACATGCTAGCAAAACATGCTAATTATATGCCAATTCATGCTAACAACAAAGTGCTAATTCATGCTAGAAAAGTGTGCTAAATAATGCTAGCAACCTGTTAAAACATGTTAGCAACATGTTAATTCATGTTAACAATATGTTGATCCATGCTAACAAAATGCTAAAACATGCTAGCAAAATTCTAAATAATCCTAACAACATGTTAATTCATGTTAACATGCTAAAACATGTTAGCAAACATGATAATTCACGCTAGCAAAATGCTAATTCATGCTAGCAGTGCTAAATCATGCTAACAACATGTTAAAACATGGTAGCAACATAAATTATTTTGGCAATGTGCTCAAACCTGGTAATTCATGTTGACAATGTACTAAGACATGCTAATTTATGATAGCAATGTGTTAAAGAAATATTAACAACATGCTAATTTATGCTAACAAACGTGTTAAGTAAAACATGTTAGCAAAAAGTTAAATAATGCTAACAATGTGTTAAATCATGATAGCCAACATGTTTAAACATGGTAGCAACAAGCTAATTTAAGGTAGAAATATGCTAATTCATGCTAACAAAACGCTAGCATCATGTTACCACATTGCATTAACACTCTACATGCTAATTAAGGCTAACGACATAATTCATGCTACCAACATGTTAACAAATTGCTAATTCATGTAAACAATGTTAAAAAATGCTAGCAACATAAAAAATATTTTAGTAATGTGTTCAAACCTGGTAATTCATGTTAGCAATGTATTAAAACATGTTAGTAAAATGTTAAATTATGCTAGCAATGTAAAACATGCTAATCCAGTGCTAGCAATGTGTTAAAACATGTTAACAAATTGTTAAAACATGCTAGCAAAATGCTAATTCATGCTAGCACTGTGGTAAAACATGTTAACAACATGCTAATTCATGCTAGCACTGTGGTAAAACATGTTAACAACATGCTAATTCATGCTAGCAATGTGACAAAACAGGCTAGCAACATGCTAATTCATGCTAGCACTGGTAAAACATGGTAGCAACATGCTAATTCATGCTAGCAAAGTGCTAATTCATGTTAGCAATGTGGTAAAATGTGTTATCAACATGCTAATTCATGCTAGCAAAGTGATAAATAATGCTAGCAATGTGATAAAACAGGCTAGCAACATGCTAAATCATGCTAGCAATGTGGTAAAACATGTTAGCAACATGCTAATTCATGCTAGCAATGTCTTGCTCTTTCCACTTAACTAAAATTAAAGCTTATAAAACTTTCATGTCAAGCCAACATCAAAGTTTGTCCCAATGAACTTCACTCATCTAAAATATGAATAATTCACTAAAGTGAAAGATTTCCCATCACATATGACGCTGGGTTGAGAAATGAACCCTCCAGCGATGGCGTGAACTCCTCCCGGCGTTGGGCTCTATCAGCGCTCTGGTTTTGACTGCATCAGGAGGATTCCGCAGCTGAATGTCACGTCGCCCCGATGATCAGATTCTGGGGGTTTGGCGTTCCTCCCCTCCGTCTCTCCCACACAGATAGAGGGAGATCGCAGCTGCGGCGCGACCTGACCTTCACCCACTGGGACACAACGGCAAAACCTCGTTCTGAAGATGCATGTGCACATCCTTCGCTGAACTCTGTGGCATTCCTGATGTCTTTACTCAATGAAAATCACTCGCTTACTAAAACGGCTATGGCGATGTTCTGGGGTTTCATTATTTTACAAATAGAGCTATTCAAGTCATATGGTGAAAATTAATTACTAATTAATTCATAAAAATATTTTTTTCTGTCCTTTTTCTAGGATCTAGTCTAACTTCACATGAAAATGATATTTTCATATTGCAGAAAAACAAAATTTCACAATGTCACTTTCACTTAGAGAATTACACAGCAGATTTTTTCAAAATGTTTTTGGGGTTTAATTCTTTTTAAAATTCTTTCCAAATAGAGCTATTCAAGCTGTCTGGTAAAGAATTATTAATTTGAGACATATTTTTTGGGAATTGGGATTTTTTTTATATGAATTCATGATTTATTTACCAAATCATCTGATGAAAAATCAATTCATTCATTTATAGTAATTCGATTTTTTTCCAAGACATTTGATGAAAAATTATTAATTCATTAATTTAGATTTTTTTCAAGACATCTGACGAAAAATGATTAATTTATATGAATTCACGATTTCTTTTTGAAATCATATGAAAAATTATTCATTCATTAATTTATATTAATTCATGAAAAAATGTCTAGGATCGAGTCTAACTTCGCATGAAAATAGTTTTTTCTAATATTGCGCAGCCCTAGTGAGCGACTTATATAAACATTATTATGTGTTTCTGTGTGTAAAAATGCCATTTGAAGGTTTGATATGACTTAAGGCCGATGTGTTGCACAGACATACCCATCAGTAGCATTTTTGAGGTTTTTATTAATAAAACGCATCTTCAAAGGCGATTGAATGAAACTTCCTCACTAAAACGTCTGGAATGATCACAACATCCTCAGGAGTTCATGGAGAGTCTCTGTCACTCCAGAATATCCCTGAACATCATCTTCTTCTTCGACTCTCCCGTCTGCGCTTCCAGCCAATCGCCCCGTCGCTTCAGGAAGGACGTCAGGCCGAATTTGGCCCAAATGTGCCGTGCAAACTGATCGGCCCGGAGCCGACTTTCACTGGGGACTGAGAGAGGACAACAGAAGACGGTCAGGAGCTCACAGAATGACCTGACAGAAGAGCGCATCTCCCAGAACATAAGTCATGTTTATCATCGGAAACGCCCTGCGGCTTCTGTTCCACGTCAGGCATTAAAAACATAAAAACATAAAGTGTCATTTCTGTTTGTTTTATACTGTATTTTTCATTCCTGTTCTGAATGCTGACATTTTAAAGATTTGTTGTGCAGTGACGGGAACTAAAATACACGTTTATAATGTTTGCAAACATTTTGTTACATTCTGAATGTGTTAATAAAAGCAATAGTGTCATTATTGATGTTTTTATTTATAAAAAGCTACAATTTAATAAAAATTCTGTTATGGTGACGTTCTGGGGTTTAATGGTTTTTTAATTCTTTAATTTTTTCAAACAAAGCTATTTAAGTCATCTTGGGGAAAATTAATTAATTAATATGAATTCATTTATAATTTTTTTAAAGTCATCTGGTGAAAAGTTTATTCATTAATAATATTAATTAATTAGTCGTCTGTCGAAAAACTATTATTTTTATTTATTAATATGAATTAATATATTATTTTTTCCAAGTCATGTAGTGAAAAAATTAAACATTAATACTATTAATTTTTTTTTTCAAGTCATCTGGTGAAAATGATTCATTATTTAAATTAATATGAATTAATTCATGCTTTCATTAATTCATTCAAGTCATCTGGTGACAAATGTATTAATTTAATCATTTTTTTTTCCAAGTCATAAGGTGAAAAATTCATTCATTCATTAATATTAATTAATTCATGCTTCATAATTCATGAATTGTATTTCAAGTAATCTGGAGAAAAATTATAAATTTATTAATTAAAAAGAATTAATTTTTTTTTTTTTCAAGTTATCTGATGAAAAGTTTATTCATTAATAATATTAATTCCTGTTTTTTTTAAGTCGTCTGTCGAAAAACTATTATTTTTATTTATTAATATATCATTTTTTGTCAAGTCATGTGGTGAAAATGATTAATTCATTAAATTAATATGAATTAATTCATGATTTCCCCCAGTCATCAGGTGAAAAATGATTAATTCATGATTTTTTTCATGAAGTCATCTGTCGAAAAATTTATATTAATGATAATTTAATTAATTAAAATGTCCTTTTTATAGGATCTAGTCTAACTCCACATGAACATTTTCTCAATCACACTATAATAATGTAATAATAATCTGTGCCTTATACACTGATGTGACTTGTCCGTGTTTATTTTTTTTCTCAAGAATGCAATTTTGAGCCAGTGCAACTCGTTTTCTGGGACAATGCGGTCCATACAGTGAGAGAAAGCTCTGTATCTGAATGACAGCATGAGAGACGGCATGTGAACGCAGTGTCTTCTCACCGAGTCTGTCAGCGATGCTCTGCCTCTGCCCGACGGTGGCGCTGTCCCACACGGCCTCCATCAGACGGCTGCCGTACATCGAGCAGGCCAGATCCACACACATGCCCTGCCACAGAGATCTCATCAGACGCGGCCCTTCACCATCAAACGTGACGTTTGTGATGCCTTACCTCCATCTTCCTCAGGATCTTCCCCCGGCCCTTATCGCTGGCCGCCGTCACCAGCCCCTGGAAGGCGTGGCTGCCGAAGGAATCGGTCCCGAGGGTCAGCAGGTCGGCGGAGCTCAGCTCGTGGAGGCTGTTCATCAGCACCGATCGGTCCTTGAAGCCGGACAGAGCCTGAACCAGCCGAGAGCCGTAATAACACACGGAGAAAGGCCGCGGAGAAGACTGGACACACAGAGACAGAGCGTGTCACCTGCATACTACACACTGCATACTACACACTGCACACTGCATACTTACACACTGCATTCTACACACTACACACTGCACACTGCATACTACACACTGCATACTGCATACTACACACTGCATACTACACACTGCATACTGCATACTTACACACTGCATTTTACACACTGCATTCTACACACTACACACTGCATACTGCATTCTACACACTGCATACTGCATACTACACACTGCATACTACACACTGCATACTACACACTGCATACTGCATACTTACACACTGCATTCTACACACTGCATTCTACACACTACACACTGCATACTGCATTCTACACACTGCATACTACACACTGCATACTGCGTACTACACACTGCATACTACACACTGCATACTGCGTACTACACACTGCATACTGCATACTTACACACTGCATTCTACACACTACACACTGCATACTGCATTCTACACACTACACACTGCATTCTACACACTGCATACTACACACTGCATACTACACACTACACACTGCATTCTACACACTGCATACTACACACTGCATACTGCGTACTACACACTGCATACTGCATACTTACACACTGCATTCTACACACTACACACTGCATACTGCATACTACACACTGCATACTACACACTGCATACTACACACTGCATACTTACACACTGCATTCTACACACTGCATTCTACACACTGCATTCTACACACTACACACTGCATACTGCATTCTACACACTGCATTCTACACACTGCATACTACACACTGCATACTGCGTACTACACACTGCATACTTACACACTGCATTCTACACACTACACACTGCATACTGCATTCTACACACTGCATACTGCACACTGCATACTGCATACTACACACTGCATACTTACACACTGCATTCTACACACTGCATTCTACACACTGCATTCTACACACTGCATTCTACACACTACACACTGCATACTACACACTGCACACTACACACTGCACTCTGCATACTACACACTGCATTCTACACACTGCATTCTACACACTGCATTCTACACACTGCATTCTACACACTGCACTCTACACACTGCACACTGCACACTGCACACTGCACTCTGCGTTCTACACACTGCGTTCTACACACTGCGTTCTACACACTGCGTTCTACACACTGCGTTCTACACACTACACACTGCACTCTACACACTGCACTCTACACACTGCACTCTACACACTGCACTCTACACACTGCACTCTACACACTGCACTCTACACACTGCACTCTACACACTGCACTCTACACACTGCACTCTACACACTGCACTCTACACACTGCACTCTACACACTGCACATTGCATACTGCATTCTACACACTGCATTCTACACACTACACATTGCATACTACACACTGCATTCTACACTCTACACACTACACACTGCATTCTACACTCTACACACTACACACTGCATTCTACACACTGTCTTTTGACCCATACAATGTATTGTTGGCTACTGCCACAAATATACCCGTGAGACGCATGACTGGTTTTGAGCTCCAGGGTCACAGATTAAATTAATGTTATTTCCATCAGCATTACTTAAATGATGCCTAGAACAGTGTTATTTTATGTATATTTTCAATTAGCTTATATTTTTGTTTTCATGTTCATTTTAGCTTCATATTATGTGCTTTGTCATTTTTATTTTAGTGCTTCAACATTTCTAATTTTAGAAATAGTTTTTTTCTAATTTTTTTTATTCTAATTTCTAATTTTAGAACAGTTTTGCCTTTAGTTAATAATATTAATAACCCTGGGCTGGAGAATTATCATAAGAGTTGGAATGTGATGTTAATTAATGGGGGTGTACACTTATGCACACAGGTAATTCTACGTTTTTTTATTTGTCTTTGTTTTGCCATAAAAGTTTCTATTTGTGTGTTACATTCATTTTGTTACATTTTTTATTCCTCTTTGTTTGTTACATGCATTTTGTTGCATTTAAGGTGAACAAAGATCTGAAGTGATTTTTAAAGAGCTGCACAATATACTGAAATAAAATCAGTATCACCATGTGCTGTAGTGCGATTATCAAATCACAAATTCAGTTCAATAAATGTGTGCAGGTTTATTGTATTTGCTGGGAAACCACCAAAATTAAGATTGTATTTTTACAGTTCTACTATAAAATTAAATTATTTGTACTATTTTTATTAAATATACTTTTATTTTACAGTATAACAGCATTATTGCTTTATTTTTTATATGTTTGATAATAATCAAACATCCCTGACAAAATTAGTCCAATCATTTGAGAATATTTTTTCCAAATAGAGCTATTCAATCATCTGATTAAAAAAAAAAAATGCCTGTATTTTTTTCATATCACAATATATATATATATATATATATATATATATATATATATATATATAACAATATATCACAATGTCAGTGTTTCTCTAATGTGGTGCAGCAGCATCTAGATTAACTGAAAATAATGGTTATGATGTGTAAATCGATCAATTATCCAGTCAATAAGATGATTGATGTTACTTCTGGTTCATTTGCCACACTGGAAATTGAAGGTCAAGTCAAATATGCATTGCATTGTGGGATACAGCCTCTCGTGCAGCTGCGTTCTGCTTGCACATTTTGACAAAAGTTCCCATAATGCACACAGTATTCATACTGACAAACTCACCTGTGTGGCGGCGTCGCCCTCTGCTGTCTCGGTGTTGTAGTACACTTCATACGCCAGGAAGGACAGGAAGAGAGGCAGACAGGAAACCTGCAGCGACGCCGGTTCACTGCAGTGAAAGGCCTGATGGGACATGAAGTTTATTTAGGATCAGCGGATCAGAATGAAATACCAGACTCTGAATAAAGAAAGAAAGTCATAGAGGTTCATAATATCATGAGAGAGAGTAAAAGATAAATTTTGCCTGGACTATCCCTTTAAAGACATACTTTTAAGGCAGATTATACATATATATTATACATGCATCCAAAAAACACTTCAATTTTCTCAAAATATTCGCTCTTCCCACAGTGTCTGAAACGGCCCGTTCGAAGATTCAGTCTCTCTAAACCCCACCTTTCAGAGAGCCTGCTCTGCTCTGATTGGTCAGAATAAATATTAGTTGGTTGGATAAATATTAGTTGATAATCAGTTTTACCAATATTTAAGCATTTTCCCATAATCGGGTATTGGTTTCGCAATATTGGATATAATTGTCATAAAACAGAACTCAAACACATAAATATCGGTTTTGTATATCGGTTAACGAGCACATAAAGATATTTCTGTTAATTGAAATGAAGCTGAAATAAAATAAAATATAAATATTAGATGAAAAACTAAACGAAAATTAGAGATGTTGTCTTGGCAATAGAGATCGACTGATAATCGGTTTTACCGATATTTTAGCATTTTCCCATAATCGGGTATCGGTTTTGCAATATCGGATATAATTGTCATAAAACAGAAATAAAACAAAATATTGGTTCTCGAACACAAAAACTAATAATTGATATCGGTTATATATTAAAAAAAATTTTTTTTTTTTAAAAAATCAATATCGGTCAATCTCTACTTGGCAATAAACTGCAATAAGTTAAAACACTAAAATTGTTAACTAGAAATAAAAAACTAAAACTAAACCTAAATAGTAATATTTAAAAAAAAAAAAAAAAAAAAAACTAATTAAATGACAAAAACACAAAAAGTACTAAAGTACTAAAAAAAATAAAATAAAATTAACATGAAAACTATAAATAATTGGTATCAGTAATAAAAAAAAATAAATTAAAAAAAATCAATATTGGCTGATCTCTACTTGGCAATAAACTGAAATGTTTAAGCTGAAGCACTAAAATTTGTTAACTGGAAATAAATAAAAACTAAAACTAAACCTAAATAGCAATATTTAAAATAAATTTAAAAAACGACTAAAATTTAGGGGTGTGACAAGACCCTTAGCTCACGAGACGAGACACGAGATTGGGTTCACGAGAACGAGACGAAACCGATTTTTACACAGTATTTTTAAAAAAAACCTCAGTGACGAAATACATGACTAGAAAAATAGTTTGCAGGTGCATTTGAAATGTTTTAACTCATCATCTTGTAATGAATGTCATTTCAGTTCTACTTTCTGAGTATGAATTATCATATGCAGTAAAAGACAACAATACTCATGAAGCACTGTAAAAGGTTTTGCCCAAACTCAACTGACCGGCTTCTGTCCTGTGTGATCGTCTCTTCAGACCTTAGAACTTCACATGATTTATGAGCTTCTACAACTTTTGACCTCCTAACTGAACTCCTTCCCACAAATTGATCATAGATATTAGTCCAAACAATAACCATAATCAAAAGTACTCACTATTCAAAGTGCAAATAGAGACCAAATTTTTCTTCAAGCATGATACTGAGCTAAGAGATGGTTACAACTACACAGCCCAGCCTAAGATAGCTTTCATATTGAGAGATATTCGCATGCCTCAGGGAGTCGCTTTCAAACAGTGGTAACTTATTGAAATCGCGTTTGAATGCGCACTCGCGTTTACTTTCACTTTCAATTTTGCGATCGTGTGTACGGTGGTGCTGAACGTGCATTTTACTAGATAAGACATTTGTCTGACGCCTCTGTTGCGCAACGAATCATCACGTGATCTATGGTCGACTCGAACAGCTCGTGTTGGATGAGCTGATGGAATTAAAGCGACCGTTATCCACTGGAATTAAATTGTTTTTATTTCTATAAAAAGCAAAACTACAGTGGAGGCGTAAAGTAAACGTTGCCGTGGCATATTCTATCCTAACTTCACCCTCACACTCATGACAATATGACGCGAGACAGCTTTTCACCTCGACGAGAAATCTCGTCACATTTTAATCTCATGAGGCACGAGATCTCGTCACACCTCTACTAAAATGACAAAAGCACGTAACGAAAAAACCAAAGCCAGTCTCAGCTACAACTACAGTGTTTGAGGGCGGGGCTAAGCAGACGCTGTTCAGCCAATTAAGACCATAGGCTGGCATTATGCAAATTATTTACAACCCTACGTAGGTTCAGCAGGAAGTGAGACTGGAATTACAGACTCGTTTCAGGCCGTTTGTGAGACAAAAACTACCTTTTACATTCATACATTACATTTTACATTCACAGACACTGCATGAAAGGATGAAAAAGCATAATTGGGGCACTTTAAATGCAGAAATACGTTGATTACAGTTAGAGATGACTGCCATCAGGGCTCGACATTAACGCTTGTCCGGGGATTTTTGGATTTTTTGAACGGGCAAGTGAAAGAGAATTTTACTTGCCCGACCGGACCGAAGTATCCTGATTAAAACATCAATAACAAAAAATAACTAGGGAATCAACAAAACGCAAGAATGATTCTGCATTCATTTAGTGTAAGTGGCGATCGATAGTGGATAATAATATAATATATAAAGTATAATGAACTGACACTAACAAGGTTGTGCTGTTGAGGCTCACGCAGACTGAAGAGAAATGCAAACAAATGAGCGCAGCCCAAAGAAATTCAAAATGTGGAGTTTTTATATTTATAACATATGATACAGTTAAGCAACATCACACGACTAAGACTGATGAATACCATCACGACTGAAAATGTGACACTGATTTCATATGACAGCTCAATAAACAAGTAATTACCATTAAGTCACTTACATTTTAGATGCAATATTGACTGTTTTTGTTCTGTTTCAGCAGCGAAAATATTTCCAAACAAAGATCACAGCAGAACCACAGCGCAGTGTTTTCATTACTGACCGATTCAGTGTTTTGAATGAATCGGTTGAATCAAAGAGTCAATGACCTATTCATAAACGACTGCCTCAATCTTGAATGAATCAGCCGTTTGAACGAATCGACTTAATGACTCACTCATTAAGACGGTCAGCGTTTGAACGAATCGACTCAATGGCTCACTCATTAAGACGGTCAGCATTTGAACGAATCGACTCAATGACTCACTCATTAAGACGGTCAGCGTTTGAACAAACCGACTCAATGACTCGCTCATTAAGACGGTCAGAGTTTGAACAAACCGACTCAATGACTCGCTCATTAAGACGGTCAGCGTTTGAACGAATCGACTCAATGACTCACTCATTAAGACGGTCAGCGTTTGAACAAACCGACTCAATGACTCACTCATTAAGACGGTCAGCGTTTGAACGAATCGACTCAATGACTCGCTCATTAAGACGGTCAGAGTTTGAACAAACCGACTCAATGACTCGCTCATTAAGACGGTCAGCGTTTGAACGAATCGACTCAATGGCTCACTCATTAAGACGGTCAGAGTTTGAACGAATCAACTCAATGACTCACTCATTAAGACGGTCAGCTTTTGAACGAATCGACTCAATGCTCACTCATTAAGACGGTCAGCGTTTGAACGAATCGACTCAATGACTCACTCATTTTATACGGTCAGCGTTTGAACGAATCGACTCAATGACTCACTCATTAAGACGGTCAGCGTTTGAACGAATCGACTCAATGGCTCGCTCATTAAGACGGTCAGCTTTTGAACGAATCGACTCAATGCTCACTCATTAAGACGGTCAGCGTTTGAACGAATCGACTCAATGACTCACTCATTTTATACGGTCAGCGTTTGAACGAATCGACTCAATGCTTACTCATTAAGACGGTCAGCGTTTGAACGAATCGACTCAATGACTCACTCATTTTATACGGTCAGCGTTTGAACGAATCGACTCAATGCTTACTCATTAAGACGGTCAGCGTTTGAACGAATCGACTCAATGGCTCACTCATTAAGACGGTCAGCTTTTGAACGAATCGACTCAATGGCTCACTCATTAAGACGGTCAGCGTTTGAACGAACTGACTCAATGGCTCACTCATTAAGACGGTCAGCGTTTGAACGAATCGACTCAATGGCTCTCTCATTAAGACGGTCAGCGTTTGAACGAATCGACTCAATGACTCGCTCATTAAGACGGTCAGCGTCTGAACGAATCGACTCAATGGCTCGCTCATTAAGACGGTCAGCGTTTGAACGAATCGACTCAATGACTCGCTCATTAAGACGGTCAGAGTTTGAACGAATCGACTCAATGACTCGCTCATTAAGACGGTCAGCGTTTGAACGAATCGACTCAGTGACTCGCTCATTAAGACGGTCAGCGTTTGAACGAATCGACTCAATGACTCACTCATTAAGACGGTCAGCGTTTGAACGAATCGACTCAATGACTCGCTCATTAAGACGGTCAGCGTTTGAACGAATCGACTCAATGACTCGCTCATTAAGACGGTCAGAGTTTGAACGAATCGACGGTCACCTGCGCCACCTACTGGTGGTTTAGTTTCATGTTTAAACATTCTTCCAACATTTCTTATTTGTATATTCAAAAAATATTTAAAACAATCTCATAACATTATTTAATGCAGTTGTAAATTTTCAGTGTAAATAATTAAATTTGATTGGTAACAGCCCTATAGTGTCTTATTCTAATTTAATTTATTGATCAAATTTAAGAATTTAAAATGAAAGCTGAAGCATAGCCTTAGGGAAGATTAGGGAAAAATGCCCTAAAAATATCACAAATATGCAGATTTAAATATGTCAAAACTGACAGATGAGCACATGAACGGGCTTAACATCGAGCCCTGGCCATAATTCCTCCTGACCTGCAGGAGGCGCTGTAGCAGCTCGCCCTGCCTCTCCTCCCACCGCACACAGCTCTCTGCCATCTGCACCACGACCGCTAAGTGACCCGCGGCGAGGATGGCCTCGAAACCCTCCATCAGCTCGTCGAAGATCTTCAGGAACTGAGCAGGAGGAAATAAGAGGCGCACGTTAAAGGAGAGAAGGTGCAGAACATCGCTAGTGCTAGTGCTAGTACAGGAGACAGCACCAGTTTGAAGCGGGAGGAAGCTGCGATCAGGCTCTGCACGGTGAAGTTTGCGATGGGATGAAGGGC
Organism: Coreius guichenoti; assembly: GCA_039654105.1. Taxonomy (NCBI): domain Eukaryota; kingdom Metazoa; phylum Chordata; class Actinopteri; order Cypriniformes; family Gobionidae; genus Coreius; species Coreius guichenoti. The sequence goes on along the minus strand of CM077175.1, from coordinate 1,095,869 downwards.
CAGAGGCATCAGCTGCGACCTCAGGTGGTTCCTGTAGACGTCACGCAGCAGAGCTTTATGGGAGAACGTGAAGATCTTCTCGAGGAGATGACTACTAGCCCGGTCTTTCATGAACACCAGAAGCGGACTGAAGCAGAAAGAGACATCGGGAGTTACGGGTCAGTACCCAACATCCATCTATCGCTCGAACATCCTGCTCACCTGACTCCAGGAGCCGAGCTGAGTGACGTCAGGTATCCCATGATGCTCTTGTTGAGCTTCTTGCACAGTATGGGTCTCTTCCTGTGACACACCGTCAGCAGAGTTTGAAAAGCCGCGCACGCGGACGTGTTCGACACGAAGACTGTGAAGAAATGCAACCTCAGAGTGTGATTTGATAAAAAAAACATGTAGAAATTTAGACAATATAGAAATATTGTGCAGGGTTATTACATTTAACCATAAAAAAACAGTTACTTGAAATAAAATAGATAAAATATTTACAATTACAAATATTAAAAATATTTCTGTTCATTGAAATAAAGCTGAAATAAAATATAAATATTAGTTGAAAAACTTTAAACGAAAATTAGAAATGTTGCCATGGCAATAGAGATCTACCGATAATCGGTTTTAACGATATTTTTACCGATATTTAAGAATTTTCCCATAATCGGGTATCGGTTTTGTGTAGTATCGGATTTACAGACAAACGGCCAATATAATTGTCATAAAACAGAAATAAAACAAATAAATATCGGTTCTGTATCGGTTATCAGGCACATAATATCGGTTATAAAAAAATAAGTAAATAATCAATATCGGTCGATCTCTACTTGGCAATAAACTGAAATACAGTATGTTTAAGATAAAGCACTAAAATTATTAACTGGAAATAAAACTAAAACTGAAAAATAAACAAACAGTAATAAAGCACACAACGAAAGTACTAAAAATTAACATTAAAAATAAAACTGAAAAAAGCTCATTCAAAATATTAATAAAACTATATAAAAACATGATTGATGTACTAAAATAACCAAAACTGAAATAAAAATTACTAAAAACTATATAGACATTTAAAAACTAATAAACTAATGACAAAAAAAAAACCAAAATTACTAAAACTTTAACTAAAATTATAAAACTAAAAACAAATTGAAACTATATTAATGATAGTAAAATAGCACCGATACAGTGTAAAGCATATAAAATGAACAGTAAAAAAATCAGGAAATAACTGAATTTACTAAATATTATAACAATTAACTTATTGACTAAAAATGTATTTATACAAATAAAAAAAATGGTAACATTTTACAATAAGGTTGTGTTAGTTAACATGAACTAACCATGAGCGATGCCTGTAGCGTTACTGTTTTTGTAAGGTTTTCTTACTGTACATATTTACATTAGTTCACGCAGCAGATGACACACACTAACATTTCTAACTCACATCTCACTCTAAAGGTAAAAATGCTATTAAAACATTATTTAATAAGCCATTGATTTTGGGCTGTTGGTAAACATAATTCTACAGTGGAAGCCATCTGAACATCAGCGGACAGGCTGTTCATGTTTATACGCACTTTACTATCATTACTTACATTCAACAAAGCATTTATTAATGGTTTTTGTAACCCTTACTGTAAAGTGCACACTACACTGTAAAAACTGATTGTGATTTTAACGGTAAAAGACTGTAAAAATGCTACGGTGAAAAACAGTTAATTGGTTAACAGAAAGTTTCCGTACTATATACGGTGAATAACTATAATAGATCTAACCTTATGTTTAATTTAATTTTACAGTAAAATACCGTTAAATTTACAGTTTTCGGAAGTGAAAAAGAACAAGTCATTGTGTACTTTACAGTGAAAAACCGTAAATTGACATTCCCAGAATTCCTTGCGTGACACTTCACATTTGATGTATTTTCATTGAAATAACTGTTTCTTCTTAGTTTTTTCTAATCGGTTATGTGCATTAGGGTTTTGTTACATCTGATGTTGTTAAATTAATGTTTATTGCATTTTTAAAATGTCATGTGTGTTACCATGATGTGTTTAGTGTTTGTGTTGTTTATTTGTTGTTTAGTTTTGTTTATTCATCATGTGACTCTCATCTCCACTGTGATTGGTGGTTGTCAGTATATATCAAAGGTACATAACAGATATTAGTATTTCAATAGGTTGGTAATTTAACATTATTTCAGTTAATGAAATACGTTTTTTTACCGTACATTTTTACAGTGTACACGTAATTATTACAATATAAACCTTTAAATTATACGGTTATGAACTGTAAAATAGACCGTAAACTAAGTTCTGTCCCGTAAAACCTAAAATGTTGCTACCGTATTTTTTTACGGTAAAGTTCTGGAAACCACAGCTGCCGTTTTTTTACCGTAAATTTTACCGGGATTTTTTTCACAGCGTATGTAAAGCATATAAAATGAACAGTAAAATTTCTGAAAATAACTGAATTTACTAAATTAAATAATTTTATAACAATTAACATTTTAGTTAATCAACAAATCACATCAACAAAAAGCTAATTCAAAATATTAATAAAACTAAAATAAAAACACACAGACTTTTTATTAAAATAACCAAAACTGAAATAAAAATTAATAAAAGTATATAGATTAAAAACTAATAAACTAATAAAAATGACAAAAAAATAAAATGAACAGTAAAAATTCAGAAAATAATTGAACTACTTACTAAATTAAATCAATTTATTGACTACAAATGTATCTATACAATAAAAAAAAGTCAAAAACACAAAACGAAAGTAATAAAAATTAAACTAAAATTAACATGAAAATTGAATTAATAATAAAATTAAAATAAAAACACACAGACTTGATGTACTAAAATAACCAAAACTGAAATAAAAAATGAATTAAAATTATATAGACTTAATATATAAAAATATAAACTATATTAATGATACTGAAATAACACTGATACAGTGATAAGCATATAAAATCAAATGACTTAATTTACTAAATTAAACCAATTTATAACAATTAACCTATTGATTACAAATCTATTTATACAGTTTACAGGCCCGTGAGATATTCAGATAAGTTGCAAAACTTCATTCCTGCTTAAGGCAGTGTTAATCGTAGTGTCGCGCACATTTTACTAACGCTAAAAAAATATGTAACGCAAGACGAAAGCAGAGACTACAGGTAATCTCGCCTCATTTATAAACATTAATATATGCAAATACTCACCGTTCCACGCATGTTTTAATACACAGCAGGAAAATGTCATTACCTTTGATGTTTTCCATCAGACGGTCGGCCAGATGCTTCAGCTCCCACCAGAATGATGTGGGAATCTCAAAATCCACCAACTCACTTTCACATCTTTTGTCCTTCTTGGCTGATAACAAATGAACCAGAATAAAAATGATCAGATGCTCTGGTTAAACAAAAACACAGACATACTAGAAACCAGAACCTGACTTGAGACAGTGAGAGATGACTCCGGTTTAAACACGGGTAAAGTTAACCACACCAACACTTGATAAAAGAGCAGAAGCACAACGGCAGCACATCTGGTGAGGTGTCTGACCTTTCTGATGGCCGGGCTCTTCTCGAGTCAGGCAGCCGCTCAGCACCTGTATGAGCGTTCGGAGCACGTGTGTCCCGTACGGATCCTTGGCGAACGCCACGATGTTCTCCCTGACGACTCCACACAGACGCTGCACCTGAGCCTCCAACATCCCACAATGCTCCTCGTCGGGCTCTGTGACGTCTGATTCCTCCTGCGCAGGCTTCTCTTCTGTAGAGGAACATGAGACACAGTCTGTTAACACAATTTACTTATGCTTCTCACAGTGCAGATTTACAAAGAAGAGTCTAACAAACGCCCGACAATGAACCTCACTGGTTCTTGCTGAAGCTCAACCGTACAGCTTAAAGGAGGGTCTAATGCTATTTCCTGCATTCTGCCTTATTTACACTGTTCAAGAGTTGATTCTCATGATAAACATGGACAACATGTCAAAAAACGAGTTGGACGTGTGGCGGAGTATTTCTGTGCCAAATACACTCCTTCAGGATTCAAACAAGTTTTGGGAAGTTTTTTCGAGTATGGCCCTGTATGACATCATAAAGGGTGGAACTCCTTATATGGGCACTTCTCCCGGATGAGCGCGCACACACACGCACACACACACACACACACACACACACACACGCACGCATACGCACGCACACGCACGCACACACGCACACAAGCTTCGTTCGGGTTACGGGAGCCGTCGGCGGCGCTGGCGTTGTGTGTTTAGACACGAGATCAACAATGTCGCTAAAGAAGTGTGTTTCTGGTGTGAGGGAAAGATCCCCTTGTTCAGCTTCCCAAATAACCCAGCGTTAAGGGAACAGTGGATGCAGTTTGTGTTTCCGGAGTTCTGCAAGTGTGTGTGTTTGTTCCCGGTCATGAGTGGAAACCGCAGGCGGTGAGTGAAACTGCATCAAATGTGTGTGTTTTGTTGGCAATCGGCACGTAAGTGAATATAATGTGAACAACACCAATGTATAGTGAATCGAGAGTTATCCAGGGATAATGCCATGATGTGTGTGTGTGTGTGTGTGTGTGTGCTCTTTAGCTCCACCCACTGCACGCCTCCACGGACTCGGCTGTTTTCTGAAAGAATCGGTACAGTGTATCTGTCTTTTATAAATATGATAAACTAAAGACTCTTGGGAGATATGAAGGATCAACACTACTCTATAGATACTCAAGATTAACATGAGACTGGCAGAAACTGTGTGTGTTATGACCCTTTAATGAAAAACCTTTAAAAATATTAACTTTTTTATTATCACTGAAGTGATTAAAGCATCTCACCTGTCCACCTGTGAGCCTGTCTCACTGCGCTCTGCATCACATGACCTCCACACTGATTGCACGCCACGCCTCTGAACTCTGACCCCGTCTCTCCTCCCAGCTCCGCGAGCACTTCTGCCACCTGAGCGGGACTGGCCAGCGACAGCAGCCTCTCCAGGACCAGACTGCCGGTCATATCCATGGCAACGAGCGCGGCGTTGCCCTTCACCTCCAGCAGCACATTCTGCACAAACACACCTGAACACACACCTCACACTCATCTACTCTGACGGGTCATTTCAGATCATCAGCAGGACGACTGGCCTCACCTTTCTCCTCCTCATCCGTGAATCCCTCTTTCAGTCGGTCACTAACGCGCCGGAAGTAGCTGACCGTCATGCCGTCCAGCCGTGGTCTCTTCACCCTGCCATCAGCGCTGCTCCCCTGCACGGGCCGTTTCTTACCCTTCTGACCACCCTTTAATAACCTTTGACCTTTGGCTTTCATCTTCTCAGGCATCACCTTGATCTTAGTGCGCTCACACCTAAAAATACACAAACAAGCCTTGGTCTTCCTTACAATGTGTGCATTATTATGATGATGGTATTAATGTGTCACAGTATTTTTTTTTTAATTCAAATTACCATATTCATATGGCATGGTATTTACATAATACTACAGAAATACAGTATCATCATGGTAAATATCCAAAAAAGGAAAAACACACCGTGACACTTAATGAAAGCACATTTCTGCCACACAAGAAAAAAATATGCTTTTGTAAATAATGATTATAAGATAAAAGTTGAAAATATTGACATGCTAACTCATATTTGTGGGACGAAAAGTCAAAAATATGACATAAAAGTCTTAATTATGACATAGAAAGTCCTCATTTCAATTTATGGCATAGTATGGCGTATTGTGTCATAATTTAGACTTTTTTTGTGTCATAATTTAAATTTAACAAAGAATGAATTCGTTTTTTGTTTTTACTTGTGGTGGAGTTGGTCTTCCATAGTACTTTGATATATAGTATGTTAAATGGTATTTTCCATACTAATATGACATACTAGGTCATATTTATGAGATGAAAAGTCAAAAATATGGCATAAAAGTCGTATTTATGACATAAAAGTCTTAATTATGACATATAAAGTCATAATTTCGACTTTTTAATCTCACAGTTATGGCGTAGTATGTCATAATTTAAAAATTGTTTGCCATAACTATGACTTTTTTGTGTCATAATTAATTTAGATTGACAAAAGCATTATTTTTTAGCTTTTTTTTTTACTTGTGGTGGAGTTGGTCTTCCATAGTACTTTGATATATAGTATGTTAAACGGTATTTTCCATACTAATATGACATACTAGGTCATATTTATGAGATGAAAAGTCAAAAATATGGCATAAAAGTCGTATTTATGACATAAAAGTCTTAATTATGACATAGAAAGTCATAAATTGACTTTTTAAGCTCACAGTTATGGCGCAGTATGTCATAATTTAGACATGTTTGCCATGATTATGACTTTTTTGTGTCTTTTTTAGATTGACCAAAGCATGATTTTGTTTAGTTTTTTTTTACTTGTGGCAGAATTGGAAACGCAATTGCAAAAAATACCACTAAACTACCATGGTAAATGTACAAATCACCATGTTATTATTACCATGGTACTGTTTTGTAACAATCAATAAACGCGCAAATAGTTGATAACATGAGAGACAATCGCTTAATAACTGAAGCATCGAGTCACTAGATCAATCAGCACGATCAACTGTTGCACTGATAATCATGCAAGAAAACGCGATTAACACATAACTAATAAATAGCATGTAATATTGAGCTTACCAGTGTGCTTCTGCTCACATGTGTACGGATGCATGCGGCGCGGCGTGATGACGTAAAGCGACGTGATAACACGCACAGCAGCCGTTTCGCAAACAAAAGTCCTGTCACGCAAAACAAAACAAAAGTCCTGTCACGCAAAACAAAACAAAAGTCCTGTCACGCAAAACAAAAGTCCTGTCACGCAAAACAAAACAAAAGCGCTGTCACGCAAAACAAAACAAAAGTCCTGTCACGCAAAACAAAAGTCCTGTCACGCAAAACACGGAAGGTTTTTTTTTTCTTTTTTTTTTTCTTTTTTTACACAATTTGGTGTATAATTATAGCTTCTCTATATTTTTAGGCATTAACAATGAACTATAAAAACTATAAACTTAAAAAAGTCATGCTTTAAATCATAATTATGGCATGTAAATATTTCATAATTTCGAAATTATTACATAAACAGTCTTAGTATGCCATGATTTTGACTTTTTATGTCATAATATCGACTTTATAAACGTTTAACTGGGAAAATGTTTTGGGTACAAATGACACGGGGCCGAGATTACAGTTTATATTGAATTTCTTTACCAATATGGACCTAATAAATTGAGTTTAGTTTAAAAAACCGATGGGGTTCCAACAGAACGCACACGCGAACGCGCCCATCCAAGTGTGACATCAAAAGCCTGTAAAAAACCTGTAACCTTAACCAAAATTACAATAATATTGTATATATAGACAATCTTTTTATTTATTTTTTATTTTTTAATGTATTGTAAACCCAATTCATTTTAGTTGTTATCTTTTTGGATGTCTTGTTATAGTTGTAAATGTTTTAATGTGTCTAAAGTCTTTAATGTCTAATAAAAATAAATAAATAATTTCTTTTAAATCCTTAAAGGTGCAGTGTGTGAATTCTAGCGGCATCTAGCGGTGAGGTTGTGAATTGCAATCAACTTCCGCTCACCCCTCCCTTTCGAAGCACATAGAGAAGCTACGGTGGCCGACACAGGACAAAAATGTTGTCTTCTGAGACAGCAGAGAGTGACTAGCACTCTGTAGAGAAGTTTGTCCGTTTAGGGCTACTGTAGAAACATGACGGCGCAAAATGGCGACTTCACTGTAAGGGGACCCGCGGTGTGTGTAGATAGAAATGGCTCATTCTAAGGTAATAAAAACATAACGGTTCATTATGTAAGGTCTTTATATACCACTGAAAACATAGTTATGTATATTATATTGCATTTCTGTCAATAGATCCTCATAAATACTACACACTGCACCTTTAACCAAAAATCGCGCTTCCTCATTAACTTTGAAACTGGAAAAAGCATCGAGAAGACTTAACCCTCACACCTAATTTTTTTTCATTAAACCTTATATTTCTCTTTTTATGACAGACCGCACTAAAACCCACTCAAAATCTACCCTTACGCGCCTGAAAACCCTGTCAAGTATAGATGGAGATGTTGTGGGCGGTGTTGGATGATGCCCACCCAGGATGCAGCAAACTGACCGCCCCGCGCGTCCACGTGTAAACGCGCTGCGCACTCCCGCGCCGCCGCGCTAACTGAGTGACTCAGTGTAAGGGTTTCGGATTGACCGCGCTGCTGTCAGCTGCCCTCCGGAACCAACCGTCACCTTCCCGGCCAAAAACATGTCCAAACTGGAGCAGATCCTCATCCTAGAGCCTCCGAACGACCTGAAATTCAAAGGTAAGGGAGTAACGCTGACATTCAGTCTGTTCTGGTAAAGTGTAAGCGGGTTTTTCACGCCATAATGCAGGAAGGCGGTGCGGGCCGCGTCGGATCCCCGCGCTCGAGTAACTGACAAGCGGGCGCTCCTGCCCGCGCGTCCCGCTCTCACAACACACAGTCAGCAGGGAGAGGACATGGACCCGGTGTCGGTTTGGGTTCGTGTGGCAGGGTTGGTCGGCACCTCCAGGTCGTTTTAAGAGGGAAAATGCAGAAATGCAGTTGTCCAGTGCTTACGTGGATGCGTTAATAAAGAAAAACCCTTCAAGTCAAGTACTGTGACTGTACCATACATATCAGGTGGTTTATACCATAATATATGCATGGTGCTTTCAAAAACGTTTTGTAAGTCAATTCACTTCGGGTATCATGGTACTGCCATGTTTATTTTGGAATGTACCATGGCACTTCCTTATGGAGTGGTGAATTAATTTTATCATTTAGTTTTACCATCTGATAGTTACTCTTAGGGCTTTATTTTTCAATCTTTTAAATGGCACTATCATAAAATTTAAAGTACAACTATCTATTATAAACTATAAACTAAAATAATATTTTTTTCTACTCCCTATAGTAATGTACTACTGTTAAATGTATTATTTATTTACTTGTTTATTTATTTAATTTTAATATACGTTTTCTTCATTTTATGTGTGTCTTTTTTTATTTATTTCTAATTTAATCTGTTTATCAGATTAATAAATAACTAATATTTTGTTTAGAATTTTAATGACTTTTTTTAATGTAATTAATTTACTTATTTATTTTAATATTATTTATTTTGTTCATTTTAATATATATATAATGTATGTTTATTGCATTTTAATCTACTGTTTATTTATATATAATCACTTTTTATTTATTTTAATCTAATTTAAATTGTTTAATAGATTTTTAATGGATGTTTAATAGAGGTAAATAACTAATCATTTTTAGAATTTTAATTAAAAACTTATGTAATTAATTAATACATGTACTTATTTATTTTAATGTTATTATTTATTTATTTATTTTATTTATATTCAAATGTTTGATTATTTGTTTATTTTAATCTTATATATGTTTATTTAATTGTAAATTACTTTTTATTTATGTATTTATCAATTTATTTTAATGTAACTGAATTTGTTTAATAGATTAAAAAAATAACTAATATTTTTTAGAATTTTAATTACATTTTGTATTTAATGTATTTACTTATTTTAATCGTTTTTATTTTTTTGTTTATTGAATTTTAATCTTTATATATATATATATATATAAAATCTAATTTAATTTGTTTAATAGATGAATAAATAACTAATATTTTTTAGAATTTTAATTACATTGTAATTTGTACATTGTACATTGTAATGTAATGTATTTACTTAATTTTAATCAAATGTTTGATTATTTGTTTATTTTAATCTTTATTGTATATATTTGTTTATTTAATTTTAAACTACTTTTTATTTGTATATTTATAATTTTTTATTTATTTTAATACAATTAAATTCATTTACTTACTCATATTTTTGCTCTTGTTCTGTAAACATTTCCATGTAGTTCTGCAGCCCGGCGTCTCCGGACCCCAGTTTGAAAACCCTTGCATTAGAGTACTATATACTGTAAATACCATGGTATATCTCAAAGTACCAGGATATTACCAGCTGATACAACACAGTACAGTAGGTACAGGTGGTAATAATACCATGGTGAGTTGATGTGTACCGTGGGAATGGATTATTACCATTATATCCTGTGGTATCAGCTCCAGCGCTCGTCTACTACACACCATTGACTGCATGATATTAGACAAGTGGTCGACAGGACAGGACAGGTTTCATGTAGGTGGGATTTTATTTGGGAGTATATATTACCATAGTAAATGGAGGTGGACAGTCTGATTCTTCCTAGCTTCTTCTGTGTTTGTTCTCTGAGGGCGGCGTCCTGGATAAATGAGTAACCAGTGCTGTGATACGGCTCTTCCCTGCATATTTCAGTCTTTCATAGGAAGTTCTGCCATGCGATTTGTGAGACTCTAGGAATAGGAACAGATGCTCAGCCAAAACTCAATTAAATTGAGTCTTGTTTTATTGGCGAAATACTCAACGGTGTTCGTCAGATGTAGGTTTTGTAATCCTGATCACAGTTGGACGTTGTGACGCGATTTAGTGCAGGAATTTTTCAAACTGGGTTCCAGTGTTTACAGAAAAAGTGTAATAAAATTTAAATATAATTAATTAAAAAAAGGTAAAAATAAATAAATAATCAGACATTTGATTAAAATAAATACATAAATAATTAGATTAAAATAAGCAAATAAATAAAAAAAGTAGATAAATGAATAAACACAGTACTATAACAGTATTTTAATGAGTAAGAAAGAACGTAAAATATAAATGAAAAATAATACTTCCTAAAAATACTTTGTAAAAATAAGATTAAAATCAATAATAAACAGATTAAAATCAATCGATTAATACAAATTTGATACAGATTAAATAAATAAATAATAAGTATTGGATTAGAATAGAAATTAAATATTAATAAATGAATATAATATATAATTAGCAGATTAAAATAAATTATAAAAGATAAATAGATTAAAATAAATGAATAAATACACATTACAGTACAGAACAGTGAATAGAACAAAAAAATAAATATTTTGAATAAATTAATAAAATAATAATTTTTTTTTTTTTGTGTGTGTGTAATATATCACCTGAACAGAGATCCACCAATCAGAGACTGTATACAGTGGGGAGAACAAGTATTTGATACACTGCCGATTTTGCAGGTTTTCCCACTTACAAAGCATGTAGAAGTCTGTAATTTTTATCATAGGTACTCTTCAACTGTGAGAGACGGAATCTAAAACAAAAATCCAGAAAATCACATTGTATGATTTTTTTAAATAATTAATTTGCATTTTATTGCATGACATAAGTATTTGATACATCAGAAAAGCAGAACTTAATGTTTGGTACAGAAACCTTTGTTTGCAATTACAGAGATCATACGTTTCCTGTAGTTCTTGACCAGGTTTGCACACACTGCAGCAGGGATTTTGGCCCACTCCTCCATACAGACCTTCTCCAGATCCTTCAGGTTTCGGGGCTGTCGCTGGGCAATACGGACTTTCAGCTCCCTCCAAAGATTTTCTACTGGGTTCAGGTCTGGAGACTGGCTAGGCCACTCCAGGACCTTGAGATGCTTCTTACGGAGCCACTCCTTAGTTGCCCTGGCTGTGTGTTTCGGGTCGTTGTCATGCTGGAAGACCCAGCCACGACCCATCTTCAATGCTCTTACTGAGGGAAGGAGGTTGTTGGCCAAGATCTCGCGATACATGACCCCATCCATCCTCTCCTCAATATGGTGCAGTCGTCCTGTCCCCTTTGCAGAAAAGCATCCCCAAAGAATGATGTTTCCACCTCCATGCTTCACGGTTGGGATGGTGTTCTTGGGGTTGTACTCATCCTTCTTCTTCCTCCAAACACGGCGAGTGGAGTTTAGACCAAAAAGCTCTATTTTTGTCTCATCAGACCACATGACCTTCTCCCGTTCCTCCTCTGGATCATCCAGATGGTCATTGGCAAACTTCAGACAGGCCTGGACATGCGCTGGCTTGAGCAGGGGGACCTTGCGTGCGCTGCAGGATTTTAATCCATGATGGCGTAGTGTGTTACTAATGGTTTTCTTTGAGACTGTGGTCCCAGCTCTCTTCAGGTCATTGACCAGGTCCTGACGTGTAGTTCTGGGCTGATCCCTCACCTTCCTCATGATCATTGATGCCCCACGAGGTGAGATCTTCCATGGTGCCCCAGACCGAGGGAGATTGACCGTCATCTTGAAGTTCTAATAATTGCGCCAACAGTTGTTGCCTTCTCACCAAGCTGCTTACCTATTGTCCTGTAGCCCATCCCAGCCTTGTGCAGGTCTACAATTTTATCCCTGATGTCCTTACACAGCTCTCTGGTCTTGGCCATTGTGGAGAGGTTGGAGTCTGTTTGATTGAGTGTGTGGACAGGTGTCTTTTATACAGGTAACGAGTTCAAACAGGTGCAGTTAATACAGGTAATGAGTGGAGAACAGGAGGGCTTCTTAAAGAAAAACTAACAGGTCTGTGAGAGCCGGAATTCTTACTGGTTGGTAGGTGATCAAATACTTATGTCATGCAATAAAATGCAAATTAATTATTTAAAAATCATACAATGTGATTTTCTGGATTATTGTTTTAGATTCCGTCACTCACAGTTGAAGTGTACCTATGATAAAAATTACAGACCTCTACATGCTTTGTAAGTGGGCAAACCTGCAAAATCGGCAGTGTATCAAATACTTGTTCTCCCCACTGTATTTGTGTGTTATTATATTTTGCTGAATATTTTGCAGCAAATGTAAAGTTGCATGGGACTGTGCGATTTAATCAAAATTGAGATTCGTTCAAAAACACTGATTCATCCAGTAATGAATCAAGTGAAGTCTTTATGAGTGAGTCATTGAATCATTCATTCAAGAGATTTGTTCAAAAACACTGATTCATCCAGTAATGAATCAAGTGAAGTCTTTATGAGTGAGTCATTGAATCATTCATTCAAGAGATTTGTTCAAAAACACTGATTCATCCAGTAATGAATCAAGTGAAGTCTTTATGAGTGAGTCATTGAATCATTCATTCAAGAGATTCGTTCAAAAACACTGATTCATCCAGTAATGAATCAAGTGAAGTCTTTATGAGTGAGTCATTGAATCATTCATTCAAGAGATTCGTTCAAAAACACTGATTCATCCAGTAATGAATCAAGTGAAGTCTTTATGAGTGAGTCATTGAATCATTCATTCAAGAGATTTGTTCAAAAACACTGATTCATCCAGTAATGAATCAAGTGAAGTCTTTATGAGTGAGTCATTGAATCATTCATTCAAGAGATTCGTTCAAAAACACTGATTCATCCAGTAATGAAACAAGTGAAGTCTTTATGAGCGAGGGTTTTTATATTTGGGTTTTATGTTGTTAAATGAATGTTTATTGTATTATTTTAGTGTCATGGTCTCTCAATTTCAAGTTTAAATCTCATGATTCTGAGACAAAAGATATGAACTCTTAATTGCAAGCAAAAAATTGCAGAATTGCGAGATTAAAAAGTTGCAATAAGCTTTTTTCTTTCTTTATTCCGTGGTGGAAACAAGCTTCCAGAGGATCCAGTCAAATCCCAAAGGTGGTTTTGTGTTGTGCTGACCGGCTCCAGAAACACAAGGGTGACGTGTTGATGTTCTGGATGGGTCTGTAATTCGATAAATAAATGAGGTGACAGGAAGAGGAAACCCTGATCTAAATACAGCTGCCATTAACCTGCCACTGCCCTGCTTCTCACACTCCTGACGGGAATCCCGTTTCAGCGTCTCTCTCTATGCTTGCCTCTTCCTCCTGATTCTTTACATCTCCAGGGCTCGACGCTAGTCATTTAGATTAGCCCCAAAATTAGCATTTTAAAGTTCATTTCACATTTAATGAGATCAAATTTGCCTTGATCTTCTGACATACACTATATTGCCAAAAGTATTGGGACACCCCTCCAAATCACTGAGTTCAGGTGTTCAGTCACTTCATGGCCACAGGTGTATAAATCAAGCACTAGGCATGCAGACGCTTCTACAAACATTTGTGAAAGAATGGGTCGCTCTCAGGAGCTCAGTGAACTCAAGCGTGGTACCGTGATAGGTTGACACCTGTGCAATAAGTCCATTCCTGACATTTCCTCACTACTAAATATTCCACGCTCAACTGTTAGTGGGATTATAACAAAGTGGAAGCAATTGGGAACCACAGCAACTCAGCCATGAAGTGGTACGCCACGTAAAATCACAGAGCGGGGTCAGCGCATGCTGAGGGTCACAGTGCGCAGAAGTCGCCAACTTTCAAATCAAATCAAATCACCTTTATTTATATAGCGCTTTTTACAATGGCAATTGTTTCAAAGCAGCTTCACAGTGGTAACAGGAAAATAATGCAACGGGATTTGATTCGGCTCTGGTGAAAACGGTGATGTCATCAGCTCATTTCAGTTATCATATAGTGTCAATGCGGGCAGATCAGTAATATAGTTGAAATTTAAGTGTCCCCAACTGAGCAAGCCAAAAGCCAAAGGCGACGGTGGCAAGGAACCAAAACTCCTTCAGGGCCAGAATGGAGAAAAAAACCTTGGGAGAAACCAGGCTCAGTCGGGGTGCCAGTTCTCCTCTGGCCGACGAACAAATAGTGTATGATTATGATTCTGGCAACATTAGAGGTCAGAGGTCATATTAGATCAATAGATATTCGTAGGATTATTCGAAAGATTGGAGTCGTCACGCCGGGGACGGGTTTAATGAGGATGTCGTGTCGATGCGGCATTTACGGGGGGAGTTTAATTGACACGGTCTCTACAGACACTTCAGGGATATGGTCGTCATGTCCAGGCTAAGGGCCACCATCTGGATACGGCCCGGATCCAGCCGACTGCAGTAAACCTCGGGATAAACAGAGAGACTAACATTAGCGTAGATGCCATTCTTCTTATGATGTAACGAGTACATCAGGTGTTATGGGAAGTGTTCCCGGTTCCGGCTGACCTAGTTAATGCAGCCTAACAATCATTTAACTGATTTGAATAATAGAAATTAAAAATGTTTTATGTGTATGCCATAGTAAAGAGATGTGTTTTTAGTCTAGATTTAAACTGACAGAGTGTGTCTGCTTCCCGAACAATGCTAGGAAGACTGTTCCAGAGTTTAGGTGCTAAATAGGAAAAGGATCGACCGCCTGCAGTTGATTTTGATAATCTAGGTATTATCAACTGGCCAGAATTTTGAGACCGCAATAGACGTGATGGAGTATAATGCGTTAAGAGCTCGCTCAAGTACTGGGGAGCTAAACCATTTAGTGCTTTGTAAGTAATCAGCAAGATTTTAAAATGTATACGATGTTTAATAGGGAGCCAATGCAGTGTTGCCAGAACCGGGCTAATATGGTCATACTTCCTGGTTCTAGTAAGAACTCGAGCTGCTGCGTTTTGGACCGGCTGCAGTTTATTTATTAAGCGAGCAGGGCAACCACCCAGTAGAGCATTACAATAATCTAGTCTTGAGGTCATGAACGCATGAACTAACTGTTCAGCATTTTGCATTGAAAGCATGTGCCGTAATTTAGATATATTTTTTAAGATGGTAGAATGCAGTTTTACAGATGCTAGAAACGTGGCTTTCAAATGAGAGATTGGTATCAAAGAGCACACCCAGGTTCCTAACTGACGACGAGGACTTGACAGAGCAGCCATCGAGTGTTAGACAGTATTCTAGGTTACTACTTGTGGAGTTTTTTTGTCCAATGATTAAAAATTCAGTTTTTTCTGAAATTAAGTTGCAGGAAATTACTAGTCATCCAATTTTTTTATATCAGCTATGCATTCCGTTAATCTTGTGATTGGTAGGTTTCGTCATGAAGAAATATAGAGCTGAGTATCGTCAGCATAACAATGAAAACTAACGCCATGCTTCCTAATAATATCTCCCAGTGGTAGCATGTACAGGGTGAAAAGCAACGGTCCTAGCACTGAGCCTTGCGGTACTCCATACTGAACTTGTTTTCGGTGTGACATCTCTTCATTTACTGCTACAAACTGATAACGGTCAGATAAGTATGATTTAAACCATGCCAATGAAATTCCACTAATGCCAACATAATTTTCGAGTCTATTCAAAAGAATGTTGTGGTCGATAGTATCGAATGCAGCGCTAAGATCGAGTAACACTAACAGAGAGATACAACCACGATCGGATGATAAGAGTAAATCATTTGTAACTCTAATGAGAGCAGTCTCAGTACTATGATACGGTCTAAATCCTGACTGGAAATCCTCACAGATACCATTTCTTTCTAAAAAGGAGCATAATTGTGAGGACACTGCCTTTTCTAGTATTTTTGACAGAACGGGTAGATTTGAGATTGGCCTGTAATTGACTAATTTTGTAGGATCAAGTTGCGTTTTTTTAATAAGTGGTTTAATAATAGCCAACTTAAATGTTTTCGGTACATATCCTAATGTCAAGGATGAATTAATGATATTAAGGAGAGGATCTATGACCTCTGGAAGCATCTCTTTTAGTAGTTTAGTCGGTATGGGGTCGAGCATACATGTTGATTTTGATGATTTAATGAGTTTAGCCAATTCTTCTTCTCCTATAGCAGTGAATGAATGTAATTTTTCCTCAGTGACACTACAATGCACTGTCTGATGTGGTACTGTAGTAGACGGCTGCATGGTTATAATTTTTTCCCTAATATTATCAATCTTACAAGTAAAGAAGTTCATAAAGTCATTACTGCTGCGCTGTTTACAAACATCAGAAGGTGAAGCTTTATCTTTGGTTAATTTAGCCACTGTATCGAATAAATACCTAGGGTTGTGTTTGTTTTCTTCTAAGAGAGTCGAGAAATAAGCAGATCTAGCAGTTTTTAGGGCCTTTCTGCAGAGTCAATAGATACAGACCTCCAAACTTCTGTGGCCTTCAGATTAGCTCAAGAACAGTGTGTAGAGAGCTTCATGGAATGGGTTTCCATGGCCGAGCAGCTCATCCAAGCCTTACATCACCAAGTGCAATGCAAAGCGTGGGATGCAGTGGGGTAAAGCACGCCGCCACTGGACTCTAGAGCAGTGAGACGTGTTCTCTGGAGTGACCAATCACGCTTCTCTGTCTGGCAATCCCATGGACGAGTCTGGCTTTGGCGGTTGCCAGGAGAACGGGACTTGCCTGACTGCATTGTGCCAAGTGTAAAGTTTGGTGGAGGGGGGATTATGGGGTGGGGTTGTTTTTCAGGGGTTGGGCTTGGCCCCTTAGTTCCAGTGAAAGGAACTCTTAATGCTTCAGCATACCAAGACATTTTGGACAATTTCATGCTCCCAACTTTGTGGGAACAGTTTGGGGATGGCCCCTTCCTGTCCCAACATGACTGCGCACCAGTGCACAAAGCAAGGTCCATAAAGACATGGATGAGCGAGTTTGGTGTGGAGGAACTTGGCTGGCCTGCACAGAGGCCTGACCTCAACCCGATAGAACACCTTTGGGATGAATTAGAGCTAATCAGTGCCTGACCTCACAAATGCGCTTCTAGAAGAATGGTCAAAAATTCCCATGAACACACTCCTAAATCTGTGGAAAGCCTTCCCAGAAGAGTTGAAGCTGTTATAGCTGCAAAGGGTGGGCCAACTCCATATTAAACCCTACGGATTAAGAATGGGATGTCATTAAAGTTCATGTGCATGGAAAGGCAGGCGTCACAAAACTTTTGGCAATATAGTGTATGAGGTCTTTGTACCATTAAAACATCCTGCAAGTAAACATCCTCATAAACAAAGCATTTATTTAATCAAGCCCGTTTTGATATTGCGGCATCTGTGATGTCACACAGGCAAATATATTTGCATATGCCCGCCTCCAGAGCAAGACATCGGCCAATAGTTTTACATCATAGCTCGATCAGTTCAGTAAATGCTGCTCGATGTCGTTGTGATCTCTACTGTTCTTTTATATTGAGAAAGATTTTTAAAACTACATCTTCATCATTATCATGCTTGGGCCTTAATTTAAATATTCACGCTCACACACAGTAAGTTTCTCTCGCAAATGTGAGTGAAATGTGCACACGGTAGAGCCCTGATGTCTGTTTTCTCTCGCTGTATTATTTATAGAGCAAGGCCTAAGGAAGATTTTACACCCATGGCACTCACAGACTCTCCTGTCCCGTGTGTGTGTGTGTGTCCTTATTCTTTCACTGTTATCGGGATATGGGATGTCCTGCCATGATGACAGCGACTGAAATCAGTCCAGGGGCTAAATATGAAGACGGGGGGATCGTCATACTGCACAACATTGAGCAACTATAATGTGTATCTAAAGAGTAAATAGGGTCGAATTTGACTTTATATTTGATTTCCCATATTATGCCCTTTTACAATGTACTGATGTTGTTTTCTGGCTCTACTAGAGCAGGTTTTCCTGCTTGAATGTTGATTATTTTCCCCATATTCTCCATTTGTTGCAGCTCCTCTCTTTCCAGTCTGTCAGTAACGCTCTGTTTAGTTCCTGTCTCTATGAAGCCCCTCCTTCTAAAAAAAAAAGCACACTGTGCTCTGATTGGTCAGCTGGAGCAGTGTGTTGTGATTGGTGTTTGGGAAATGTCCCGCCCCTTACCATAACCACCAGTTTCAACACACTACTAACTAACTCAACCAGGCCCCGCCCCTTTATTTTGCATATTCATGAAGACTTGTGCGTGTAATGGCCTTGTCCAAACCATGAAATGGAAAATGAATGTAATTGTGTCCGTTAAATGGCATCATGTCTGATTGACTTCAACAGTGTACTTTGTTTGGCCTCTTTGGTTTATCCAAGAAGTCTTTTGCGTTCACATGATGCAGATCTAATTTTCTTGATGCTCCATTTGGCAGTCACAAGTTGGCGTCTCTTCATTAGAGGAAGCGATATGCAGTAAATATCTGTTTATCTCAATCAGTTTTAGATTACTAACTCTAGAAATCATATGTTGGTTTGGTTGGAGTGTGATGCTTTTGCAGGTCGTTGGCTTGAAATAGACATTTACAGTAGAAACTGGCTTTTTCCCCCAAGCGCATCATGTGGGGTAAACTAATAGATATCGACATGCATTCCCCAGTTGATTGATCACAGTAAATGTTATGTTTAAATATGCAAATTAGGTGTTATTTAATTAAATATACATTTGCATACATTTCTAGAAATCTGAACATTGGATTAAGTCAGATTCATAATTCTTGTTTGAGTTTGTTGACATTACAGATGGGATTTTGGATATAAATCAGAAAGTACTGTACACTGTACTGTGTAGCCGTCACAATTTGGCCCTTGTCAAACTCACTAAAATCCTTATGCTGCGTTCACACCGAACACGAATAGAGCGTCAAATTCACGTCTATCGCGTTTAGTTAGACGCTTGAACATTTTGAATCCACTCGCGTGTCCACAGCGAATTGGATGCGAGTATAAATCGAGCGTTTGAAGCAAAATAGACGCGCGTTCGAGGCGAAATTCACTTCTTGTGGGAGGGGCAAGTGCTAGGCGGTTGTCTGTTTGCAAGATGGCTGATGTTGATCGAGCATTCATCGAGAGAATTCGCTTCAAACGCGTGAATGCACAAAAAGCACCAAATAAAATCACTCGCGCGTAACGCGCTCAATTCGCGTCTTTCGCGCGAACGAGGTGAAATCGCGTCCATCGCACCGCGCTAAATGCGTCTATCGCGCCGCAGGACCTCAAGACGCGCGTCAACGCATCTTTACATTGACTTAACATGGAAATCACTCGCTCCAGACGCTCTGTTCGCGTTCGGTGTGAACGCAGCATTACACCTGCCCATCCTGCTTCTAACACATCAGTTAATATATAGGCTCAATGACTCCCTCATTAACAGTAGCTGCGTCCGAAATCGCGTACTGTCTGAGTCGCGTACTACATTTGAATTCGAACTTACTTCGCGACCGTTAAAAAAGTACGCTCTATATACAGGGCTCCAGACTGTGACCAAATGGTTGAGTTTTGCGACCTTTATTCCTGCTGGTGCAGCTAAATTTTATTAGACGTCACACTGGTGCAATCACCACGCTAACACTTTGTGGCAAACATGCACTTTTATTTAAAAAGACGTTAAATTATTATCACTATAACCAGTAGATGCCGGCAGAGGAGCACTTGACTTATTAGCCAGTTCCACTCCCTAATAGTATATGGAAGTCAATAAGTCTTGTAGATGTAGATGCAGCTTCTGTGTTTCCTCTGCACTGCAAAGATGAATTTTGTTGATACTGATTTCATTTGATGGTGTCTTATTATTCTAATTTATTTTGACACAAAAGATGGGGTATACATTCTATTAGGGTAAGAAAAATGCTTTTATAAAGGTAAATGCCCATAAAAGGTAAAAATCAATGTAAACTTGTAGGAAAAAATGATTTATTTATTTGATGTTCTTCAATAATATGAAGAATATCAAAAACTTTAGGAGTCAGCTGTCCACGACAGTCCTAAACACAATAAACACACTCAGCAAAATATCATCTGATTATCGTTATCGATAAAATCCCAGAAAATATTGAATTTTTTTTTTTTGGTTTTGTCAATATCGCACACCCCTGGTTGTCTGTCATCAGAAAGAAATCCGTTCAACATGAGTGTTCATGCATACATTTGACCTAAAGTCACATCGTTTTTCCCCCCTGCTGATTAGATTCTCTCTCATCCCTCCCATATGATTATGATTGCCTTCGATGCTCTCTAATGTTCTCTGATGTGAGTATTTAGTTCTCATGTTGCACACAACAATCCTCCTCACAAGTTCAGCAGAACCTAATTTCTGAGGTCGAGCATCTGGTGCTCTGGACCGTGTTTACAAAAATAAATCCATTCCTTCGCTTGATCCTGCAAGACTCCTCTAATCCACTAATATGCGACATGCTCGGTCATAAGATCCTGGGTTTTGAAGGCTAATTGCACATCATCTCCGTTTATCTGATCCAAAAGACCATCGGAAGAGCTGGAGCGGGATTTGATTGAGAGGAGAGATGCTTGTAGCAGATTGTGCTGTTTGCTGGCGTATAAACATTTATTAGCATTTCCATGTAAATTGTGATGGCCAATATGAAAATTCATTTGAAAATATAATAAATAACACTATGGATACAAGAAGATCTGGATTGGCTGATGTTTGTGAGGTTTGTAGCATTAAATGTAAAATGCATATTTGCTGAATACCAACAGTATAAGAAAAAAGTATTATAGCTTTTGCCTTTCAGTTATTAGACAAAATATTAGACAAAAAAAGATGGAGAATGGGAGCTAATGCGCTGTCAAAATAAACACTTATCGGGCCATGACGATAGTACAATAATGGCAAATATCGTATGATTTATATATATATAATATTCATGTACATTAAGATATAATTATAATAATATATTGATTTAATGAATTATTATACATTAAGATATTATTAATTATATATTTATTAATTATATGAATCATATATTTAAATTATTTTAAAATAATGTTAATTAAGATTTAAGATATAAAATATAATTAATTAAATAGCTAATGTTGTAATTCAAGTTATGTCATTATGAATGTTAATTATAGTAATATGTTAGTTTAAATGTAAGAATAATAATTTCCAGCATTTATTTATTGTCAAATGTGTCAATTTTGGCTGTAATTGTAATTTTTTGCTGTAATTTTATGACTGTATAGCGTGATAATTCTATAATGTGAACAATATTATTTCACAAACTGAGGAGGTTGAATTAAACGTGTTTTATTTCTTGTGCAACGTGTTCTTGCGCCGTCAGACCGACGGTAATGTCATTTCTCCTGCTAACGCCGTGACACTGTCTCTGTTGTATCTTTGTACTTTAGTGCACTTCATGCACACATGCCAGCTTTAACATCGTTTACTAAGCCTCCATGTTTGCCACATTTATGGATCATATGCTTCTAATATATGTTTTGCACAGAAGGTTTCT
This sequence comes from Coreius guichenoti, assembly GCA_039654105.1. Lineage (NCBI taxonomy): Eukaryota > Metazoa > Chordata > Actinopteri > Cypriniformes > Gobionidae > Coreius > Coreius guichenoti. Next base: position 1,073,881 of record CM077175.1, on the reverse strand, counting down.
CTGGCATCTGAACGCAGTGACGCAGACGGGAGAATAAAACCAGGTCTGAACTAAATCAGGTGATGGTGTAGATGAGCTCAAAGCAGGATCCCTTCAGCCTCAAGAACCACAGATTGCTGTAATTAAACCTTGATCTAAGCTCTACTTTAAATAAAATAAAAGTGATTCAAAATATTAATAAACTACAATAGCATCTGCTTGCTGCTCTGCAGGCCGTGCGTTGCGTTTTCCAGGTGGATTGTGGGAGTTTATGGCGTGATGTGCTTTCAGTCATACAAGGTTTAAATGAGGACGTCAGTGGCTTTGACTGATGGCTCTATTTAAATGAACTTCAAAAATGGTGCTGCTTGAAAGGCCAGTAAATTGTGATTTTTATGGTAATTGAGCAATTATGTAATTCAATAAAGGTGGCCGTCTGTGAGCGGCTGAAGCACAGTGGACTCTTTGTGCTTGTTTGTTTGAGTCTCTTCTGCGCTGCCTCTGTTTGACGTGTCGGCATCTCCGTTTTCACGACACTCGCTCTATTGACTGTCTTTAAGCAGTGATCTGTGAATATGAATTAAAGTAAAGATGGTCCATTTGGATTTCGGGTCTGTTTGTTATTTATCTGTCCATATTCAAAGTGCAACAAAGTCCACATGAATATTAAACATCAAATATGTTCTGATTGGCTTCTAAGATTTTAACCAGAGCAACACAATAGAAATGTCATATGTTTTGTGAATGTTCATGAACTCCTCTTGAGATGTTCTCCTCTTCTTCTCAGGTCCTTTCACAGATGTCGTCACTGCTAACCTGAAGCTAAAGAATCCGTCAGAGAAGAGAGTATGTTTCAAAGTGAAGACCACAGCGCCTCGCAGATACTGCGTACGGCCCAACAGCGGGATCATTGACCCTGGAGCCACGCTCACCATCTCAGGTTAGAACGCAGGACCCAAAGTTCAACAACACAAAGTGTTCAGCCACATAAGAACATTCGTTTTCTACCGAAACGGTTTGGGAGGGCTGAAATCGTTTGCCAAAATGTTGGTGCTTCTCCAACAGCACATTTTGGCCAGGGTTATTATAGTCAACTAAAACGAAAACCATAAAAAAAAATGCTGCACTGAATTAAAAGACCAGTTTATGATTTTTTTGGGCAAACCGTTATTAAATGCAGAAAGAGACATTTTTCCATATTTCCTGAACAGTAGGTGGCATGCATGTAGCCTCAGATCATGCTTGTGATGACATGCACCAATTTTTGTCCCAATATGCTAAAGCATTGCGGAGATATAGCCTCGCATCCAATTTGGCACGCTCTTCGTCAAATTCGTCCGCGTATTATCATTGGCCAAAATGGGGGTGTTTAATTCGTGCTTCTCTGACGGCGCATTTTGGCCAGGGTTATTATAGCCAACTAAAGTGAAAACCCATAAAAATGCTGCACTGATTTAAAAGAGACCAGTTTTAGGATTTTTGGGCAAACCGTTCAGAAGTTATAAGCAAAAAGAGACATTTTTTCCATATCTTCTGAGCAGTAGGTGGCACTGTGCCGAAACGCTGCTTGTAGCCTCAGATCAT
>CM077175.1:987318-1067318 GCA_039654105.1 Coreius guichenoti | reverse complement strand
AACTGATTCTTGCGTTCTCCTGTCAAAATAAAAGCTTTAATGTTCAAAAATTAATATATCCATAAATATTAGTATTTTAAAATAAAAAATTATTATTATATAATTTTTTCTAATTAGTTTTTTTTTTTTATGGTGAAATATATTTAATAATATCTTATTTTTTATTATTATTATTATTATTATTATTATTATTATTATTATTATTACTTTAAAAGTCTTAAGCGTGTATAAAGCAGGGATTCCTCCCTTTTTTTCCGGCAAAATAAATGCTTTTGTTTTAATGTTCAAAAATGAATAAATGAAGAGATCCAGAAATATTAGTTTTTTTTTTATTTTGTTTTTTTATATATATTATTATATAATTTTTCCTAATTACTTTTTTTTTTTAATATGGTGACATTTGTTTTATTTCTTTTTTTAAACTAATATTTATTAATAATAATAATTTATTATGGAATATTTATTATTATTATTATTATTACTATTATTATTATTATTATTATTAAGTCATATTCATATATAATCTCACAATCTTTGGGCGAAGATTGCAGCCCTACAGATAATCAGTGTTAATTATTTTATTATCATTGAGATACTATTATTGTTTTTTAATGTTTTGAATTAGTTTTATGAATTAGTTGTGTCCTCCATTTTTAATTTTAATGTTTTAGTTTTTTTTTATTTCAGTGTTAGCTATTTTAGTACATCAAGCTGAGAAATGTTGCTTCTGCAGCTAGCTGAAATAAAATAAGTTTTTTATATATATATATATTTCAGTTAGTGTATTTATATCAATACATTTTTATGGTTTTAGCTAACTATAATAACCCTGCAAACCTAGAGCTTTTTTTAAATCGCAATCACGAATTAATTGTACAGCCCTAATACATACACACACACACACACACACATCGCTTCCTGTTTCTTCCTGCATTCCCCTCCGCTCTGCTGCGTTCTCAGACCAGGAACTTTTCCCACTGGATTTGTGCCGCTCCGGCTTCGGCTTGGCAAACGTTCCACACCCCGCTTTCCATGCGGCCGCCGTGCCCTCCCAGTGTTAGAAACCGGAGCGACATCAGGGCACTCAGGACTGCAGGGTCAGAGGTCAAGGCCTGTGAGGGTCAGAGCAGGCAGGACGCATGTTCAGAGCAGAGAGCCTTTAGTAGGGTAGGTCAAAGGTCAGCAGGATTTAATTTAGTCAATGCGGTGTGTTTCAGAGCGAAGCGCAGCACTGTGTTCATTTACACGTGATGTTTCCGAACGTCTCTGTTCACAGTAAATGTTGCTCCACGTGAACATGAGTTTGAGTCGCTTTAACATGCATTTTGAAAATTAAAGTTTGTTCATTTACTCGCCCTCAGGCCATCCAAGATGTTTTTTTCTTCAGTAGAGCGGTAAAGAAGATTTTTTTAGCTCAAACTGTGGTCCTCTGTGATTCATATAATGCAGGTCAAAGGCTACCGTCAGTCAAAAAAAACTAATACAATCAAAACTAATATAATATCCGTGGCTCCTGACGATTCATTGAGCGGTCTGTGCAAGAAACTGAACATTATTTAAAACATTAAGTAATTCACAGCCAGCTTCCTGTCCCATAAAGACGTAAAATTAAAAATAAATGTTCATTTTTGGGTAAACTATCCCTTTAAGGGCTCACTGAGGTTTTCTTTCAAAATAAAAGTTTGATGGTTTAATGTTTGAAAAATGAATTAAAACAACAAATAATCAATAAATATTTCTATTGTAGTTTTACAGTTGTATTGTAAAATAAAATTAATTAAAATAAATTTTCTTAAATACACAGTTTTTATTTTTTAGTATTTTAGTATTTTTATTTTTTTTATTTTACATTGAAATATTACAATAGTTATTTCTTTTTTTAAAGTAATTTTATATGTTTATTTATACTAATAATGATAATAATAAAATGTAGAGTTTGGGTTTTCAACGTTTGAAAAATGAATTATGACAACAATAAATCTTAGTATTGTAATTTTACGATATTGTTATATATTATAATATTATTTTATTAAATACACTTTTTTTTTTTTTTTGCAGTGTAATATTACAATAGTAATATTTCTTTTTTTTATATTAGCAATTGTTATATTTTTATTTGGTAATAATAATAACGTTTAGGGTTCATAAACAACCATAAATATTAGTATTGTAACTTTAATTATTATTTTTTTTTATTTATTTAGTAGTAGTAGTAATAATAGTTAGGGTTTTCAACATTTGAAAATGAATTACGACATTATAAATATTAGTATTGTCATTTTTTTTTTTACAGTTGTAATGTAAAATAATAGTAATTTTCTTAATCTTTTTATTTTACAGTAATATATTTCAATAGTAATATTTATTTTATTTTTTAGTAATTTTTATATTTTTATTTAGTAGTAGTAGTAATAATAGTAATGATAATAATTTATCCAGCAAACATGAATTTTTTTTTTTTTTTTTCAGAAAAATTGCATTTATATTTTTTCCTCCAGATCGTGCAGCCGTAAGTGGTGTGTTATGATGCTGTGGGAAACATTTCTATCTCTTCTGTTTTTACCCACAATGCAAATGCCCTTTTGAGCCCTTCCACACCCTGTCAACGGTGTGATGTCATCAAATCCTAGCTCGTCATTGGTTGTTCTCTCACTAGGTGGTGGCAGATTTCCATTGGTCTCTGTCAGATGTGGGTTAGGGTTGTTTCATCTTCAGTAGTTTGTGTCAAACACTGTTGTGTCATCTGTGTCTTTTAGGGTCCAGTATTAAAGTTTTTAAGATCATGCAGTTGTGCCTCTTAAGGAATAGTAGTCTTTATAGTCACATTTAGCAGATTAGATCTAGATTCAGTTGTTTCAATTGACTTGAAAGCTTGTTTGAAAGCTGTGATATACAAACGAGAAGCTTTAAGGGATTTTTGACGTTTTCCGCCAAAATAAAAGCTTTATAATTTAATGTTTGAAAATGGAGAAAATTAAGGAATCCATAATAGTAGAAAAAAAATCTATTATATTATTACTATTTTAAATACTAGATTTAAAATGTGAAATTGTATTTCTTATTTTTTAAACGTTAATTAGTAATAAAAAATACTTTAGTCATATTTCTATATAATCACATATTTATAAAAAAAAATTACATGACTTTTCCAGGTCTAAAAATCAGACTTTTAAAATATCTTAATCATCATGTATCCAGGCATTCCTGTTGAAATAATAATTATTATTATTATTATTATTATTATTATTTTATTTTTTTTGTAGATTTTAATTTATGGTGAAATATTGTATTTTTTAAAAACATTAATATTAATTTATATTATTAATAATAATAATAATATTACTTTATTTATAAATATGTGTGTGATTATATGTAAATATTACTAATCACAGTCTTTTAAAATGAGGCTTCCTCGTATATTTAGGTTTTCCAAGGTTCTTTAATTCACACTGTATTTTGTCCTTAAAGTATGTGCATTTCCAAGCCTGTTGTGCGTCGTCTCTGGTAAACGTTTGCTGAGGCCTCTAGTTGACCTCATGTTCCTGTTCTCCTCCAGAACGACCTCGATGCTTCTGCTAAATCTGCGGCCGTACTCAACTCCTCTAAAGTGGACGGTCTGCTGGCACCCAAACCCGTCAGCTCCGCCCTGGACGACTCGGAGAGGAAGAAGGTTCTGGAGGAGTGCAAACGGTTGCAGACGGAGGTCGTCAAGCTGAACGAGGAGAATCGCCAGCTGAAGGTGAAGCAAGAATCAGTCAGTCAGCTGATGCACATTTACTGTTTACTTGCTGTTGTTTTGCTCATCGTGTCTAGTTTCTTATGGGAGCGTTTCGATGGAGATGATTCTCTTTTTTTATAAACTTGAGTGCTGACCAGTTTGATTCATTTCCGTGAATCAGTTCAAACATTGAATTGAACCCACATTGGATTTTTTTCTGTATTAAAGTTTAATATATTTGTAGATAAATATTCCTGTTTATGTCTATATATTGGTGTATAGAAAGAAAAAAGTAATCATTCAGGATCAGTCATTTATTAATCATTCTATTTTTAATTGATTCAACAATGTATTTTGGGTGAAAATAATGGTTCCTCTGATATAAACACATTCAAATAATTTCAAATAACATCTTTTATTGTGAAAAGGCAAAAAAAAATTGAAAATTAAAGTTCATTATTCCTTATTTAGTGTAAACTGTTGATTAGATTCAAAACTTTAAAGCCAAAAGAAAAATACCAAAATGTCTTTAAATGGTTAAAATGATTGTTCTAACAGAGGAAAACAATTGTCGTTATGTCAAATTTATAATATATTGCAATTTATAACAAATTTCAAAATGGCGGACTGAAGCAAAGTTAGTATCCACAGATTCAGCATGACACAAGGAATCAATAGACGATTTTCTGACACACTGTTCAAAAGTTATGAGCAAAAATACCCATTTTTCATATCTCATGACCCATAGGTGGCACTGTTCCCAACTTTGGCATGAGCCCTCAGATCATGGTGTTGATAAAGCGTACCAAGTTTCGTTTCGATTGATCAAAGTTGGGCCGAGATACAGCCTTTGAACCAATTTTGGGTCAACGTCATTAAGTTCGCAACATCATAACATATGAACAAAAATGAATTTAAAAAAAAATCTGTTTAGTCATGTCTGTGCATAAGTCTTAATGTAAGATGTTGAATGGTATCAGCATGTTGAGAGGAATCAGGTGAACTGTTTGATAATTATTACCATCACTACAAGTGTGCCAAATTTCACCATTTTCCTACTTGCGGTTCATAGGGCAGCCATAGACTCCCATTGGGGAGGAATAATAATAATAAGCGAAAAAACAGAATACTTTTTTTTTTTTTTTTTTTTTCAAAATGGCCACTACTGTAATGGGCGGAGTCTTAATGTAAGATGTTGAGTGTGATCAGCACGAAGAGAGGAATCAGGTGTACTATGTTTCATTTTTCTAGATCAAAGGGTTCAAAAGTTATAACCGTTTGTAAATTTTTGAACTGGTGGTGGCACTATAGAGTTTCTCCTAGAGACCCCAAAGTTGGTGAGATTACTATTCATTACCATCACTACAAGTGTGCCAAATTTCACAATTTTCCTGCTTACGGTTCATAGGGCTGCCATAGACTCCCATTGGGGAGGAATAAGCAAAAAAACACAATACTGTACTTTTCAAAATGGCCACTACTGTAATAGGCGGAGTCTTAATGTAAGACGTTGAATGAAATCAGCATGTTGAGAGGATTCAGGTGAACTGTTTCATTTTTATAGATCAAAGGGTTCAAAAGTTATAACCGTTTCAAAAGTGAATTTTTGAACTGGTGGTGGCGCTAGAGAGTTGGTCCTAGAGATCCCAAAGTTGGTCAGATTGATATTCATTACCATCACTACAAGTGTGCCAAATTTCACAATTTTCCTACTTGCGTTTCATAGGGCTGCTATAGACTCCCATTGCGGAGGAATAAGTGAAAAAACAGAATAGTGTACTTTTCAAAATGGCCACTACTGTAATGGGCGGAGCCTAATGTAAGATGTTGAATGAGATCAGTATGAAGAGAGGAATCAGGTGTACTAAGTTTCATCTGTCTAGATCAAAGGGTTCAAAAGTTATAACCATGTGAATTTTTGAACTGGTGGTGGCGCTAGAGAGTTGATCCTAGAGACCCCAAACTTAGTCAGATTGATTATCATTACCATCACTACAAGTGTGCCAAATTTCATAATTTTCCTACATACTGTTCATAGGGCTGCCATAGACTCCCGTTTGGGGACATTTCCAATATGGGCTACACCACATAGCACAAAACTCACAATGGTGACAGGCCTAATCAATCCCATGATGCATCTCTTTGGCAGATGAACTCATGCAATTTTGTTTGTGTTCATCAGGACGAGGGCTTGAGACTGAGAAAGTTCCAGCGCAGCGAACATGCAACGACCAACTCCAGCTCTCTGATTGGACGAGAGTCCACGGCCAGCTCGCTCCCCTCGCTCCTGGTCGTCATCGCAGCCATCTTCATCGGATTCTTCCTCGGCAAGTTCATCCTGTAGGCGGCGGCGGGCGGAGGGGGATCTGATGCGTTTGACTGCCTGACGAACGGTTCCTAAACAAGCGATCGCACGGCCGGTTGGTGAAAGAGTCCTTCTGTTGACGTAGTTCGGCCCGCAGCATCATCATCATCATCATCATCATCATCCCGACAGACCGACCGGCGACTCCATCTCTGTTTGTTTTGGTTCTCATGCTGTTTTCTGTCGAGGGACGGACTGGTTCATTAGGACGGTTGAGGGCGAATCTGATGTCACTGCAGCAGTTGTCTTCCCCCAAACTCCATTTAGTTTTACTAAAATGATTGAAAGTGTAAATGTCATTTTAATCCTTCCATCCAAACCAAGAGCACGTGATGATGATGTCAACAGTCGGCCGAGCGACACGGGTGCCTCCTTCCTTCCTTCCTTCCTTCCTTCCCATGTACATTTGTTCTTCTTCTCTGTTCCTAACAATACCAATGCAGACTGTTTTATTACTGTAATTATCATTTATTAATTATATTATTAATGTACTTTCTCTCTGAACAGCATCTATCCACACAAATGTTCACTGATGTCTTCACTTTACTGTCTCATACTAGACGACATTGAAGAAATAAACAGGAAAAAATACACGTTTTGTGTGTCTTTTATTTGTATTTGCAGTTCATATTCCTCAAACTTGCACTCTAGTCATGCAATGAATTCACTCACAGGGTTCCCACGGGTCCTTGAATCCTTGAAAAAAAAAAAATTCAAGGCCCTGGAAAGTTTTTGAAAGTGCTTGAATTTATTTTGTACAAGAAGTTTTCTGGGAAAAATCCCATATTATTCCCTCCGGTCCGCTAATGTTATTTCGCCAACACTTCGTGGCCTGTGCACACTAGCTTGCTTGATTTACGTTAGTTACACACATTTATGCGTTACGTTAAGTGTGTTCCGCGTGAGGTACTTTGTGTTGTGCGTTGCCATGACGTTCACGTGCACACAACGATGGTACCGCAACGTTTTCAGATGTTCAGTCAATGACTGTATATTGTGTTCAATAAACATAACACATTTGTGATAATCTGTTGCCCAAATATTTTATGTAATGTAATGTTGGATTGCTTTGCTTGTTAAGATAATGTAAACCCATGAGGCAAGAAAAACTTAAAAGCATATTCATATATCTTAAAACTTCTGGTTACATGAGCCTCAGCTCTTCAATAAAATCCATGCAAAAGTGAATATCAGATCATTGCAGAATACAGTATAAGATGTGCCGAATATTCTTCGGTTTTATGCAAAACTGAAATACGACAAATAGAATATCAGATCTGTGTCATATGGCCAAAAATAAATGCAAAAAAAATGCTTTTTTTGCATAGTTGTGTTTGACACATTAAAACTGTAAGGAAACACGATGTAACCTTACTCTCACTTGAAATGTGTCCGCACATTAAGTCCTTGAGTCTGAGGGTTTTGGACCTGGAAAGTCCTTGAATCTGAAGTTAACCGAGGTGTGGGAACCCTGCACTCAGCAGATCTTCTGTCAACTTTATGCTGAAGGACTGACTTGGTAAAAGACGTGAATCTGGTCTGATCTGCCTTGTGTATGTTTAACCATAACTCGTGACCTTTGAACTGTTGAGTTGATGAATCAGTCTCTCTAAATCCTCTCATTGGTCAGATGGCCCAGTCTGTTGTGATTGGTCTACTGCTAAACAGCCGTTACCATAACTGAACTTCAGCTCCGGAGGCTTCCTAAAGCTCAGCAATTGCACACACTGTAAAGACCGTAACGATGACGTTGATTTTTATCATATCAATCCGAGCGCGAGTCCGTTGGAAGAACTAGTTATTCAACCTGAACCTCCATCGCAAGGACGACTCGAGCAGGACGTTTCTCAGTGATACGCTACTCATTTTGAGGAACATTATGAGATGTATTTCCTCACCATCAGCATTAACAAGAGTATATCCATCAACAAACCCGTGTGTGTGTATTTCTGAGTTATTGCGGTGCACATGCGGGAACTGTATCAATAACAGCGCTTACGTTAACCCAGCACTAACGTGAATGACTGATGGAACATTAAAGTTTGTAAAACAAATCTTGCGCCATCCTTTATCTTTACTCAAAGTAGTAAGAACGACAGACAATCTGCATTAATGGACACATTTTAAGGTAATGGTGGCCCACAGCTGATTAGCAGTAGTATTTCAGTAAGATAGTAGCCGAAAAAATTACACAATATAAAATACAAAACTATGTATTTTGAACACCCGGTAGAAAATATATTCACCAATCAGGCATAACATTATATCCTAATGTTGTGTTGGTCCTCCTTTTGCTGCCAAAACAGCCCTGACCCGTCGAGGCATGGACTCCACTAGACCCCTGAAGGTGTGCTGTGGTATCTGGCACCAAGATGTTAGCAGCAGATCCTTTAAGTCCTGTAAATTGCGAGGTGGGGCCTCCATGGATCGGACTTGTTTGTTCAGCACATCCCACAGATGCTCGATTGGATTGAGATCTGGGGAATTTGGAGGCCAAGTCAACACCTCAAACTCGTTGTTGTGCTCCTCAAACCATTCCTGAACCATTTGTGCTTTGTGGCAGGAGCATTATCCTGCTGAAAGAGCCACAGCCACCAGGGAATACCGTTTCCATGAAAGGGTGTACATGGTCTGCAACAATGCTTAGGTAGGTGGTACGTGTCAAAGTAACATCCACATGGATGGCAGGACCCGAGGTTTCCCAGCAGAACATTGCCCAAAGCATCACACTGCCTCCGCCAGCTTGCCTTCTTCCCATAGTGCATCCTGGTGCCATGTGTTCCCCAGGTAAGTCACGCACACACACCTGGCCATCCACGTGATGTAAAAGAAACTGTGCTTCATCAGACCAGGCCACCTTCTTCCATTGCTCCGTGGTCCAGTTCTGATGCTCACGTGTCACTGTTGGTGCTTTCGGCGGTGGACAGGGGTCAGCATGGGCACCCTGACTGGTCTGCGGCTATGCAGCCCCATACGCAACAAACTGCGATGCACTGTGTATTCTGACACCTTTCTATCAGAACCAGCATTAACTTCTTGAGCAATTTGAGCTCCAGTAGCTCGTCTGTTTGATCGGACCACACGGGCCAGCCTTCGCTCCCCACGTGCATCAATGAGCCTTGGCCGCCCATGACCCTGTCTCCGGTTCACCACTGTTCCTTCCTTGGAGCACTTTTGATAGATACTGACCACTGCAGACCGGGAACACCCCACAAGAGCTGCAGTTTTGGAGATGCTCTGACCCAGTCGTCTAGCCATCACAATTTGGCCCTTGTCAAACTCGCTCAAATCCTTACGCTTGCCCATTTTTCCTGCTTCTAACACATCAACTTTGAGGACAAAATGTTCACTTGCTGCCTAATATATCCCACCCACTAACAGGTGATGAAGAGATAATCAGTGTTATTCACTTCACCTGTCAGTGGTCGTAATGTTATGCCTGATCTCGGTGTACATCAATAATTATTTATACTTACTATATTGTAAATTGGTGCATAGAAATAACAAAAATTGAACATATCTAAATAGATATGTAGATGGATGGATGATAGATAGATAGATAGATAGATGGATGATTGGATGGATGGATGGATGGATGATTGGATGGATGGATGATTGGATGGATGGATGGATGGATGGATGGATGATGGATGGATATATATATGAGAATATTTTATTTTTTGCTCAGCTGCAGACTGGAAACAAAAATATAATCTTTTTAGTTGCTCAAGCATCAATATTTCCTTTAGTAAATGTGTATTTAGTGTCGCCTCCATTCAAAAACAAACAATCATGTTCAAGTTTCAGATTTATTGTCATTTTGCTGTTCTTTGCTGAAGAATGTTAAACAATTAATCCAGAGTTTTTGGACGATATCTGTGTGTAATTGATAAATGTGGATCTTAATATAAAACTTAATGTAAAACAATAGATATGAAGATCATTTAAACATCTTTGTGGGTTTTTTGTGCATTTAAAATGTCAGAATAAAGCAGGACGTTTTTATTTCCATTAAATTCTCACTGTGGTTCGTGTTTCACTCTCAGGGACAAACACTGACCGTCACTAAAGTACATCCACATTATACAGTATGAAACAATGTTATAAACATGTTATTAAAAAACATCAACTGACCCTTCAGTGAGTCTCGCCTTAAAAACTGACTCATTTCTCTTCTCCAGTAAATGTGTCTTGATTTGAGAATGTTTTTGTGCTGGAAAACGAGACAGAAACACTGAAGATGAACATTTTGTGCAGTGTAGCGACCGTGAGAAACATTTGCCTCGATGCATTTTTATCTGTGACATTTTTGTATTTTTATATTCTGCAAAGTGACAGTTCATTCCAGCACATAATCAAATTTACCACTTCGTCAGCATATTCATATATATATAAAATCTCACTGTTGATGAATCTCTGTGAAGGGTCAGTGATCGTCCTCTTCTACTGTCCGGAAACAGTGTGTGTTAGAAACATTATTCTGAAAACACTCAGGTACAAATAGTCGAGGAAGTCAGCAGTGATTATCTACAGTTATAATATTTCCCTTTCCTTCCATGTAGCCCTTAAAACGGTTCATATCGTCGTCTCAAACTCACTCGCGTATAAAAATACCTCTTATATGAAACACACACACACACTCAAACTGCAGCAAACGCTTTACAGGGAAACACAGAAATGAAAGTTCTGTCATCATTCATCAAGTCACACCAACTGAAGGTTATATCGTCCAGGAGCCTCGTTTATAAAACACACATATGATCATATTTCATCCTACGGCAAAAGTAAGGGACAAATTTATAAAAGTCAAAAACTGAAAATGTTCTTATTTGTATGGAAACTGAAGAGCATCATGTGCACAAACTTTTTGCCTCTATATATACCAGAAATTAAAATAATTCAACATTGTTTATTAAATGTAAAGATAACACTTTACAATAATGTTGCATTAGTTCATCTTTGTTAACGTTAGTTAATAAAAATCCAGATGTTCATGGTTTGTTCAGGTTAGTTCACAGTACATTAACTAATGTTAACAAGATTTTAATAAAGTATTAGTAAATGTTGAAATTAACATTAACAAAGATTAATAAACGCTTTATAAGTGCAGTTCATTATTAGTTCATGTTAACTAATGAAACCTTATTGTAAAGTGTACACACACACACACACTCACACTCACTCACACACAATCACACACTCACTCACACACTCACTCACTCACACACACATGCACGCACTCACTCACATGCACTCACACACACTCACTCACTCACACACACTCACTCACACACACACACACACACAATCACACTCACTCACACACACACACACACTCACACAATCACACACTCACTCACACACTCACACACATACAATCACTCACACTCACTGACGCACTCACACACATATACTCACTCACACGCACACACACACTCACTCACACACACACTCACTCACTCACACACACTCACTCACACTCACGCATGCACAGTCACACACACACACACTCTCACACTCACACACACACTCTCACACACACACTCACTCACACACACACTCTCACACACACTCACACACTCACTCACGCTCACACACACTCTCACACTCACACACACACTCACTCACTCACACTCTCACACTCACTCACTCACACACACACTCTCACACACACACTCACTCACACACACTCTCTCACACACACTCTCTCACACACACTCACACTCACTCACACACACACTCACACACACACTCACTCACTCACACTCTCACACTCACTCACTCACACACACACACTCTCACACACACACTCACTCACACACACTCTCTCACACACACTCACACTCACTCACACACACACTCACACACACACTCTCACTCACACTCTCACTCACACTCACACTCTCACTCACACTCACTCACTCACACACACTCACTCACGCACACTCACGCTCACACACACTCTCACACTCACACACACACTCTCACACGCACACTCACTCACTCACACACACACACTCACTCACACACTCACTCACACTCACACACACTCTCACACTCACACTCACTCACTCACTCACACACACACACACACACACACACACTCACGCTCACACACACTCTCACACTCACACACACACTCTCACACTCACACTCACTCACTCACACACACACACACACACACTCACTCACGCTCACACACACTCTCACACTCACACACACACTCTCACACTCACACTCACTCACACACACACTCACACACACACTCACTCACTCACACTCTCACACTCACTCACTCACACACACACTCTCACACACACACTCACTCACACACACTCTCTCACACACACTCACACTCACTCACACACTCACTCACACACTCACTCACACTCACACACACTCTCACACTCACACTCACTCACTCACTCACACACACACACACACACACACACACACTCACGCTCACACACACTCTCACACTCACACACACACTCTCACACTCACACTCACTCACTCACACACACACACACACACACTCACTCACGCTCACACACACTCTCACACTCACACACACACTCTCACACTCACACACACACACTCTCAGGATCATTCGAGGCTCCTGGTTTCTATGATTTGTTGATGTTTGGAAAAGAAAGTGAATGAATAATGACAGAATCTTCATTTCGGGGTGAATGTTTCCTTCAGGACTCATGGGAAATAAAGTCTCGTCAGAAGTGAAAGCGTCGGGCTTCGTTCTAGTAAAGTGCGGTTATTGTTGTGCAGCAGTTTTCATTTGACCCGTCGTCATGAATCGAGCAGACGGATTACTCAAGTGCATTCTGGGTAATCAGGAGCGTCTTCAAGTCAACATGTACAGAAACATCTCCTCACGTCCTTCAGCCGAACAAACCCATAAACGCCAAACTTGAAACCGCCAGTGTCGTTGCCAGCTCATTATGGTAACCGCCCCGGCAACCGTTGCTCAGCCGCTGCGGCCGCTCTGCACCGTGACCCGCGCTGACCTCTGACCTGCACTGGAGCAGAGGCATCTGGTAGGACGTGGCTCGTTTCTCGGGCCGGTCCGGACTGGAGCCGTCGCTGGGCCGCTGGCCGTTGTACAGCAGGTATCGGCCGTGAGCGTCCTGCTCCATCCGGAAGAGCTCGTACTCCGTATGCGGGAGGCGGATCCCGAGCGCCACGCAGCCATTGGTCGAAGTGACGTCCTGTTCCACGCCCACCTGCCACGAGCCCTGGACGCCACACTCGTTTCCATCGAAGACGTTCAGCAGGGACGTGGTCGCCAGATCCATGGGCATCACACGCATGTGGTTCACTGGAAGGACAATCAGTTCATTATATATTTTATAGAATAAAAGTCATACAGTATGTAAAAAAATGTATCATTACCATCTATTTTTTCCAAACAAAAAAAACAACTCAAACTCTACTAACATGCTATAAGATTCAAATATTATATATGTATATATTAGGGCCGGCAAGCAATTAAATTTTTTAAATGTAATTAATTACACGATGTGGCAGTTCATCTAATTAATCGCAAATTAAGCGATTAAAATTTTTAATGTAAAATTATACGATGTGGTGATTAATCTAATTAATTTCAAATTGAGTGATTAAAATGTTTAACGTTATTAATAACATGAAACATTTTAATATAATTAAATCGCAAAATAAGCTATTAAAATTTTTTATGTAAAAATTACACGTGGCAATTAATTAATCGAATGAATTGCAAATTAAGCGATTCTAATTTTTTATGTAATTAATTACACATTGCGATTGAAAATGTGATGTAATTGATTACATGATGTGGCAAATAATTCATCTAATTAATCGCAAATTAATTAGAAATTTACCCCCAAAAGATCATTTAAAGTCATTATTGTGTTAAATGAGAAAAACATCAAATAAACATTACAAAAATAAATATTTTATTTGATTCGACAGAATTTATTATACATAAACGTTTAGGCTACAACGGCCATGATTTTTTTCAGAAGCTCCATCTGAATTGGTATTTAGACATTTACAGACCAAAACATTCTTCTAAATATGTTCATGTTCCGCAAAAGAAATTAAATATAAGTACATATAAATAAACAGAATTTTCATTGTTGGGTGAACTATCCCTAAAATACTGAATTATTTTTTTGATGAAATAAGTAAATAAGAAGCTAAAACTGCCAGTAGGCGGCGGTAAATGTCTAAATGTGTAAGTCATTGAATCATTCACTCGATTCGTTTCAGCGGTTGATTCATTCAGGAATGAAGTAAATGGCTCTCTTTATGAATGAGTCATTGAATCATTTGTTCACCCGATTGATTCACTCAAAAAGCGGATTCATTCAGAAACCAAACACCAGGTGTGTTGGACTTGAAATGGCATTGTGCAGACCAAAAGGTGTATAAAATCAAAGTACCGCAAGTTAAACAGTGTTAATTGTGTTTAGGGTTGCAAAGGGGATGAATATTTCCAATAAGTTTCCAAAATTTTTCAAAATATCCTGGAAAGTTTCCAAAAATTCTGGAGCGTTTCAGGGGTTGCAACCCTAATTGCATTAAATCATTTTAATTAACACATTAAATCAACGCAATCAATGCAATTTTTTTATTGCAGCAAAATAACAGACCCAAGCCAAGTGTATGTAAGGAGTTGTGATGTTCAAAGAGTTGACCGGAATCTCACCTTTGAACACGAACTCCGTGCCGCCCATCACGCGTGTGGAATGAAGCCCGCGGCTGTACCGACCTCTGGCGTAGATGTTGAACGTGGGGTGTTTGCAGACCGGGTCAGAATAGTGATAGTAACGGCCCTCCCATGTGTTGTTGTTGTCGTGGAAGATGAAGTGGCGCGTGAGGAACAGAACCTCCGGCCGGACCTCGCAGCGCCGGGACGCCCAGTGCCCGTGGAGACTCACCGTCAGGTCCGGCCGCGGGGGAAGGACGGGCGGGTGGAAGGCGTCCGAGCGGGAGACGATACGGCAGGCGATGCAGCTGTGATCGTGATTCTGAGAACAGACGAGTGACACGATTAGATTACGATTAGATTGTGATTATGAAATCTGATTATATTCAGAGGGTCGACGTTCTGGATATAAAACATGCAGTAAACACACTGAAGCTTTGGCTGCTTTAAGAGTGCCAATGCATCGACTATGATCAAGCTGATTTAAGATAATCAATCAGTTTAACCAATCAATTACACTGATTTCATCTGTGACATTCATTTACTTGTGATGCTACAAGAGACATTCACTGTAAAGTGCTCTCTATGTGTCTAATGCATCTGAATGCATGTTTATGTTTAAATTTGTTTAAATGTTTAACATGTTTAAATTTATTTTTATTTTACTGTATGATATATACTGTTAATGGACTCCAAAAGAGTAATTACAATATAAAGCATTGTGACCACAAAATTCTGATAGAAATGTTTATCTTGTTAAACTAATTTTTTTCCTCTCCAACACTTCAATAACATCAAGAAAAATGAAAATCTCTACATTTCAAATATATAAACATGTTAGTGGTATACATTATCCTAAGCAGATGAAACAGTCAAAGAGTTGCTGTCATGTGGGAGCATTGAATTATATATTTGATTTTAACTGCAATTGTTCATTCACTTGAATTTGTAAAACCTGTTAATGGCACATTCAAATAGTAAATGAAACTTTCAAATTATAAAAAACCTTAAATAATACTTTCAAACTACAAAATCTGTAAATTATACTTTCAAACTACAAAATCTGTAAATGATACTTTCAAACTACAAAATCTGTAAATGATACTTTCAAACTACAAAAACCTTAAATGATACTTTTAAACTACAAAAACCTTAAATGATACTTTCAAACTACAAAATCTGTAAATGATACTTTCAAACTACAAAAACCTTAAATGATAATTTCAAACTACAAAAACCTTAAATAATACTTTCAAACTATAAAAACCTTAAATGATACTTTCAAACTACAAAAACCTTAAATGATAATTTCAAACTACAAAAACCTTAAATGATAATTTCAAACTACAAAAACCTTAAATTACACTTTCAAACTACAAAATCTGTAAATTACACTTTCAAACTACAAAAACCTTAAATGATAATTTCAAACTACAAAAACCTTAAAGTACACTTTCAAACTGCAAAAACCTTAAATTACACTTTCAGCCTACTAAAACCTTAAATTACACTTTCAAACTGCAAAAACCTTAAATTACACTTTCAACCTACTAAAACCTTAAATTACACTTTCAAACTACAAAAACCTTAAATTACACTTTCAAACTGCAAAAACCTTAAATTACACTTTCAACCTACTAAAACCTTAAATTACACTTTCAAACTGCAAAAACCTTAAATTAAACTTTCAAACTACAAAATCTGTAAATTACACTTTCAAACTACAAAAACCTTAAATTACACTTTCAAACTACAAAAACCTTAAATTACACTTTCATACTACAAAATCTCTAAATTACACTTTCAAACTACAAAAACCTTAAATTACACTTTCAAACTACAAAATCTGTAAATTTCACTTTCAAACTACAAAAACCTTAAATTACACTTTCAAACTACAAAATCTCTAAATTTCACTTTCAAACTACAAAAACCTTAAATTACACTTTCAAACTACAAAAACCTTAAATTACACTTTCAAACTACAAAAACCTTAAATAATACTTTCAAACTATAAAAACCTTAAATGATACTTTCAAACTACAAAAACCTTAAATGATAATTTCAAACTACAAAAACCTTAAATGATACTTTCAAACTACAAAAACCTTAAATGATAATTTCAAACTACAAAAACCTTAAATGATAATTTCAAACTACAAAAACCTTAAATTATACTTTCAAACTACAAAAACCTTAAATGATAATTTCAAACTACAAAAACCTTAAATTACACTTTCAAACTACAAAATCTGTAAATTACACTTTCAAACTACAAAAACCTTAAATGATAATTTCAAACTACAAAAACCTTAAATAATACTTTCAAACTACAAAAACCTTAAATTACACTTTCAAACTGCAAAAACCTTAAATTACACTTTCAAACTACAAAAACCTTAAATTACACTTTCAAACTGCAAAAACCTTAAATTACACTTTCAAACTACAAAATCTGTAAATTACACTTTCAAACTACAAAAACCTTAAATTACACTTTCAAACTACAAAAACCTTAAATTACACTTTCAAACTACAAAATCTCTAAATTACACTTTCAAACTACAAAAACCTTAAATTACACTTTCAAACTACAAAATCTGTAAATTTCACTTTCAAACTACAAAAACCTTAAATTACACTTTCAAACTACAAAATCTCTAAATTTCACTTTCAAACTACAAAAACCTTAAATTACACTTTCAAACTACAAAAACCTTAAATTACACTTTCAAACTACAAAATCTGTAAATTACACTTTCAAACTACAAAATCTGTAAATTACACTTTCAAACTGCAAAAACCTTAAATTACACTTTCAAACTACAAAAACCTTAAATGATAATTTCAAACTACAAAAACCTTAAATGATACTTTCAAACTACAAAAACCTTAAATGATACTTTCAAACTATAAAAACCTTAAATGATACTTTCAAACTACAAAAACCTTAAATGATAATTTCAAACTACAAAAACCTTAAATGATACTTTCAAACTACAAAAACCTTAAATGATAATTTCAAACTACAAAAACCTTAAATGATAATTTCAAACTACAAAAACCTTAAATTACACTTTCAAACTACAAAATCTCTGAATTACACTTTCAAACTACAAAAACCTTAAATTACACTTTCAAACTACAAAATCTGTAAATTTCACTTTCAAACTACAAAAACCTTAAATTACACTTTCAAACTACAAAATCTCTAAATTTCACTTTCAAACTACAAAAACCTTAAATTACACTTTCAAACTACAAAATCTCTAAATTACACTTTCAAACTACAAAAACCTTAAATTACACTTTCAAACTACAAAAACCTTAAATTACACTTTCAAACTACAAAATCTGTAAATTACACTTTCAAACTACAAAATCTGTAAATTACACTTTCAAACTGCAAAAACCTTAAATTACACTTTCAAACTACAAAAACCTTAAATGATAATTTCAAACTACAAAAACCTTAAATAATACTTTCAAACTGCAAAAACCTTAAATGATAATTTCAAACTACAAAAACCTTAAATTACACTTTCAAACTACAAAAACCTTAAATGATACTTTCAAACTACAAAAACCTTAAATGATACTTTCAAACTACTAACACCTTAAATTATACTTTCAAACTACAAAAACCTTAAATTACACTTTCAAACTACAAAAACCTTAAATTACACTTTCAAACTACAAAAACTGTAAATTACACTTTCAAACTACAAAAACCTTAAATTACACTTTCAAACTACAAAAACTTAAATTACACTTTCAAACTACAAAAACCTTAAATGATACTTTCAAACTACAAAGACCTTAAATGATACTTTCAAACTACAAAACTGTAAATTATACTTTCAAACTACAAAAACCTTAAATAATACTTTTAAACTACAAAAACCTTAAATGATACTTTCAAACTGCAAAAACCTTAAATGATACTTTCAAACTACAAAAACCTTAAATGATACTTTCAAACTGCAAAACCTTAAATGATACTTTCAAACTACAAAAACCTTAAATTACACTTTCTAACTACAAAAACCTTAAATGATACTTTCAAACTGCAAAAACCTTAAATTACACTTTCAAACTACAAAAACCTTAAATGATACTTTCAAACTACAAAAACCTTAAATGATACTTTCAAACTACAAAAACCTTAAATTACACTTTCAAACTACAAAAACCTTAAATGATACTTTCAAACTACAAAAACCTTAAATGATACTTTCAAACTACAAAAACCTTAAATGATACTTTCAAACTGCAAAAACCTTAAATTACACTTTCAAACTACAAAAACCTTAAATTACACTTTCAAACTACAAAAACCTTAAATTACACTTTCAAACTACAAAAACCTTAAATTACACTTTCAAACTGCAAAAACCTTAAATTATACTTTCAAACTACAAAAACCTTAAATGATACTTTCAAACTACAAAATCTGTAAATGATACTTTCAAACTACAAAAACCTTAAATGATAATTTCAAACTACAAAAACCTTAAATAATACTTTCAACTATAAAAACCTTAAATGATACTTTCAAACTACAAAAACCTTAAATGATAATTTCAAACTACAAAAACCTTAAATGATAATTTCAAACTACAAAAACCTTAAATGATACTTTCAAACTATAAAAACCTTAAATGATACTTTCAAACTACAAAAACCTTAAATTACACTTTCTAACTACAAAAACCTTAAATGATACTTTCAAACTGCAAAAACCTTAAATTACACTTTCAAACTACAAAAACCTTAAATGATACTTTCAAACTACAAAAACCTTAAATTACACTTTCAAACTACAAAAACCTTAATGATACTTTCAAACTACAAAAACCTTAAATGATACTTTCAAACTACAAAAACCTTAAATGATACTTTCAAACTGCAAAAACCTTAAATTACACTTTCAAACTACAAAAACCTTAAATTACACTTTCAAACTACAAAAACCTTAAATTACACTTTCAAACTGCAAAAACCTTAAATTATACTTTCAAACTACAAAAACCTTAAATGATACTTTCAAACTACAAAATCTGTAAATGATACTTTCAAACTACAAAAACCTTAAATGATAATTTCAAACTACAAAAACCTAAATAATACTTTCAAACTATAAAAACCTTAAATGATACTTTCAAACTACAAAAACCTTAAATGATAATTTCAAACTACAAAAAACCTTAAATGATACTTTCAAACTACAAAAACCTTAAATGATAATTTCAAACTACAAAAACCTTAAATGATAATTTCAAACTACAAAAACCTTAAATTACACTTTCAAACTACAAAATCTGTAAATTACACTTTCAAACTACAAAAACCTTAAATGATAATTTCAAACTACAAAAACCTTAAATTACACTTTCAAACTGCAAAAACCTTAAATTACACTTTCAACCTACTAAAACCTTAAATTACACTTTCAAACTGCAAAAACCTTAAATTACACTTTCAACCTATTAAAACCTTAAATTACACTTTCAAACTACAAAAACCTTAAATTACACTTTCAAACTGCAAAAACCTTAAATTACACTTTCAACCTACTAAAACCTTAAATTACACTTTCAAACTGCAAAAACCTTAAATTAAACTTTCAAACTACAAAATCTGTAAATTACACTTTCAAACTACAAAAACCTTAAATTACACTTTCAAACTACAAAAACCTTAAATTACACTTTCATACTACAAAATCTCTAAATTACACTTTCAAACTACAAAAACCTTAAATTACACTTTCAAACTACAAAATCTGTAAATTTCACTTTCAAACTACAAAAACCTTAAATTACACTTTCAAACTACAAAATCTCTAAATTTCACTTTCAAACTACAAAAACCTTAAATTACACTTTCAAACTACAAAAACCTTAAATTACACTTTCAAACTACAAAAACCTTAAATAATACTTTCAAACTATAAAAACCTTAAATGATACTTTCAAACTACAAAAACCTTAAATGATAATTTCAAACTACAAAAACCTTAAATGATACTTTCAAACTACAAAAACCTTAAATGATAATTTCAAACTACAAAAACCTTAAATGATAATTTCAAACTACAAAAACCTTAAATTACACTTTCAAACTACAAAAACCTTAAATGATAATTTCAAACTACAAAAACCTTAAATTACACTTTCAAACTACAAAAACCTTAAATGATAATTTCAAACTACAAAAACCTTAAATGATAATTTCAAACTACAAAAACCTTAAATTACACTTTCAAACTACAAAATCTGTAAATTACACTTTCAAACTACAAAATCTCTAAATTTCACTTTCAAACTACAAAAACCTTAAATTACACTTTCAAACTACAAAATCTGTAAATTTCACTTTCAAACTACAAAAACCTTAAATTACACTTTCAAACTACAAAATCTCTAAATTTCACTTTCAAACTACAAAAACCTTAAATTACACTTTCAAACTACAAAAACCTTAAATTACACTTTCAAACTACAAAAACCTTAAATAATACTTTCAAACTATAAAAACCTTAAATGATACTTTCAAACTACAAAAACCTTAAATGATAATTTCAAACTACAAAAACCTTAAATGATACTTTCAAACTACAAAAACCTTAAATGATAATTTCAAACTACAAAAACCTTAAATGATAATTTCAAACTACAAAAACCTTAAATGATAATTTCAAACTACAAAAACCTTAAATTACACTTTCAAACTACAAAAACCTTAAATGATAATTTCAAACTACAAAAACCTTAAATTACACTTTCAAACTACAAAAACCTTAAATGATAATTTCAAACTACAAAAACCTTAAATGATAATTTCAAACTACAAAAACCTTAAATTACACTTTCAAACTACAAAATCTGTAAATTACACTTTCAAACTACAAAAACCTTAAATGATAATTTCAAACTACAAAAACCTTAAATAATACTTTCAAACTACAAAAACCTTAAATTACACTTTCAAACTGCAAAAACCTTAAATTACACTTTCAACCTACTAAAACCTTAAATTACACTTTCAAACTACAAAAACCTTAAATGATAATTTCAAACTACAAAAACCTTAAATTACACTTTCAAACTACAAAATCTCTAAATTTCACTTTCAAACTACAAAAACCTTAAATTACACTTTCAAACTACAAAAACCTTAAATAATACTTTCAAACTATAAAAACCTTAAATGATACTTTCAAACTACAAAAACCTTAAATGATAATTTCAAACTACAAAAACCTTAAATGATACTTTCAAACTACAAAAACCTTAAATGATAATTTCAAACTACAAAAACCTTAAATGATAATTTCAAACTACAAAAACCTTAAATTACACTTTCAAACTACAAAAACCTTAAATGATAATTTCAAACTACAAAAACCTTAAATTACACTTTCAAACTACAAAAACCTTAAATGATAATTTCAAACTACAAAAACCTTAAATGATAATTTCAAACTACAAAAACCTTAAATTACACTTTCAAACTACAAAATCTGTAAATTACACTTTCAAACTACAAAAACCTTAAATGATAATTTCAAACTACAAAAACCTTAAATAATACTTTCAAACTACAAAAACCTTAAATTACACTTTCAAACTGCAAAAACCTTAAATTACACTTTCAACCTACTAAAACCTTAAATGATACTTTCAAACTGCAAAAACCTTAAATTACACTTTCAAACTACAAAATCTGTAAATTACACTTTCAAACTACAAAAACCTTAAATTACACTTTCAAACTACAAAAACCTTAAATTACACTTTCAAACTACAAAATCTCTAAATTACACTTTCAAACTACAAAAACCTTAAATTACACTTTCAAACTACAAAATCTGTAAATTTCACTTTCAAACTACAAAAACCTTAAATTACACTTTCAAACTACAAAATCTCTAAATTTCACTTTCAAACTACAAAAACCTTAAATTACACTTTCAAACTACAAAATCTCTAAATTACACTTTCAAACTACAAAAACCTTAAATGATAATTTCAAACTACAAAAACCTTAAATGATAATTTCAAACTACAAAAACCTTAAATTACACTTTCAAACTACAAAATCTGTAAATTACACTTTCAAACTACAAAAACCTTAAATGATAATTTCAAACTACAAAAACCTTAAATAATACTTTCAAACTACAAAAACCTTAAATTACACTTTCAAACTGCAAAAACCTTAAATTACACTTTCAACCTACTAAAACCTTAAATGATACTTTCAAACTGCAAAAACCTTAAATTACACTTTCAAACTACAAAATCTGTAAATTACACTTTCAAACTACAAAAACCTTAAATTACACTTTCAAACTACAAAAACCTTAAATTACACTTTCAAACTACAAAATCTCTAAATTACACTTTCAAACTACAAAAACCTTAAATTACACTTTCAAACTACAAAATCTGTAAATTTCACTTTCAAACTACAAAAACCTTAAATTACACTTTCAAACTACAAAATCTCTAAATTTCACTTTCAAACTACAAAAACCTTAAATTACACTTTCAAACTACAAAATCTCTAAATTACACTTTCAAACTACAAAAACCTTAAATTACACTTTCAAACTACAAAAACCTTAAATTACACTTTCAAACTACAAAATCTGTAAATTACACTTTCAAACTGCAAAAACCTTAAATTACACTTTCAAACTACAAAAACCTTAAATGATCATTTCAAACTACAAAAACCTTAAATAATACTTTCAAACTACAAAAACCTTAAATGATAATTTCAAACTACAAAAACCTTAAATGATACTTTCAAACTATAAAAACCTTAAATGATACTTTCAAACTACAAAACCTTAAATGATAATTTCAAACTACAAAAACCTTAAATGATACTTTCAAACTACAAAAACCTTAAATGATAATTTCAAACTACAAAAACCTTAAATGATAATTTCAAACTACAAAAACCTTAAATTACACTTTCAAACTACAAAATCTCTAAATTACACTTTCAAACTACAAAAACCTTAAATTACACTTTCAAACTACAAAATCTGTAAATTTCACTTTCAAACTACAAAAACCTTAAATTACACTTTCAAACTACAAAATCTCTAAATTTCACTTTCAAACTACAAAAACCTTAAATTACACTTTCAAACTACAAAATCTCTAAATTACACTTTCAAACTACAAAAACCTTAAATTACACTTTCAAACTACAAAAACCTTAAATTACACTTTCAAACTACAAAATCTGTAAATTACACTTTCAAACTACAAAATCTGTAAATTACACTTTCAAACTACAAAAACCTTAAATGATAATTTCAAACTACAAAAACCTTAAATGATACTTTCAAACTACAAAAACCTTAAATGATACTTTCAAACTACTAACACCTTAAATTATACTTTCAAACTACAAAAACCTTAAATTACACTTTCAAACTACAAAAACCTTAAATTACACTTTCAAACTACAAAAACTGTAAATTACACTTTCAAACTACAAAAACCTTAAATTACACTTTCAAACTACAAAAACCTTAAATTACGCTTTCAAACTACAAAAACCTTAAATGATACTTTCAAACTACAAAAACCTTAAATGATACTTTCAAACTACAAAACTGTAAATTATACTTTCAAACTACAAAAACCTTAAATGATACTTTCAAACTACTAACACCTTAAATTATACTTTCAAACTACAAAAACCTTAAATTACACTTTCAAACTACAAAAACCTTAAATTACACTTTCAAACTACAAAAACTGTAAATTACACTTTCAAACTACAAAAACCTTAAATTACACTTTCAAACTACAAAAACCTTAAATTACACTTTCAAACTACAAAAACCTTAAATGATACTTTCAAACTACAAAGACCTTAAATGATACTTTCAAACTACAAAACTGTAAATTATACTTTCAAACTACAAAAACCTTAAATAATACTTTTAAACTACAAAAACCTTAAATGATACTTTCAAACTGCAAAAACCTTAAATGATACTTTCAAACTGCAAAAACCTTAAATGATACTTTCAAACTACAAAAACCTTAAATGATACTTTCAAACTGCAAAAACCTTAAATGATACTTTCAAACTACAAAAACCTTAAATTACACTTTCTAACTACAAAAACCTTAAATGATACTTTCAAACTACAAAAACCTTAAATGATACTTTCAAACTACAAAAACCTTAAATTACACTTTCTAACTACAAAAACCTTAAATGATACTTTCAAACTGCAAAAACCTTAAATGATACTTTCAAACTACAAAAACCTTAAATGATACTTTCAAACTACAAAAACCTTAAATAATACTTTCAAACTATAAAAACCTTAAATAATACTTTCAAACTATAAAAACCTTAAATAATACTTTCAAACTACAAAAACCTTAAATGATACTTTCAAACTACAAAAACCTTAAATTACACTTTCAAACTGCAAAAAATGTAAATTATACTTTCAAACTACAAAAACCTTAAATTATACTTTTTAAAAAAAAAATGAAATCTCCGGTGTCACTGTCCACACCACAACACTACAACCGGAGTTTCTAAAAATCTTCACCCTGGCAGGAGTTTTCAAAAAAGTTCGGTTTCAGTGACCGGATACTGCCTTTGCGTGTGGATGAACGGCCAAACCGCATAGAAAAAGCTGCAGTTTTGAAAATACCCGTGTTCGTGTGCACAGGGCCTTAGATACACAATTCCAGCGGCTTTACCATGAATACAGACAAGCGATACAGTGCAACACTGCACGCATGTAATTAATTAAAGCGTCACGCTTCACTCTGAAACTCTGTCATGCTGCTATCATGAGACAGCTTTTCACCTTGACGAGAAATATCGTTTTAATATCGTGGCACAAGATCTCGTCACACACCTACTAGAAAGCCTATGCAGTTGGCAAATTGTGATTTTTGAAATAGTCAGTTTTTTTCACATTCATCTTGACTGAGGGGTCTGCAAAACACTTTTGAACAGACTAAAACTGTTACGCTTCTATTAATACACAATCAATCAAAAGCAACCATGCAGCACATGACACTGAATACACGCGTGCAGAAAACAAGAGAAAAGCATGGCTCTGATCCACCCAGAAAACCACCAATGAACACACTGGTGCTCCCAAAGACTTCTGGGACACGGAATGAGGATACGGCTGCTATTCGAGACCCAGGGATGGAATTGCAATCATGTCCGTCAAGTGGCTAAAAAAGGAAAGATCTGTTAATGAGGGCGGCTTTAATGGCAGCGAGATGACGTCATGCATCAAAGCGCTGTCTGATGGGATTGAAATGGATGCCACATGCTCGAGGCCGACGAGGATTGTTCTGTTGTTACGGCCTTACAGCTTGCTCTCCAATGTGCTCCTGTGGCTGATTTTGCAAACCATTTTTAATAGCACATGAAAGAAGTAAACATCTTTCCAAAGAGGAATTTCTATATTAAATGTTTTACAAGTTCATTTCGACTGAAGCTGGTTTGTGTCACAAAAGCGACTACTTAACCGAAGCAACATGCCTTCTCTTAAAAGAGATGTTTATCACCATAATACAGCGTCTGTAAAGGCAAAACACAGCTTTGTTTAAAGCAATTTTTATTTTTATTTTTTTTGCAAAAAAAAACACAATTTTAATGTCCAACACCACTGAATCACTTTATTGAAATCACACAGTAAGTGCAGAATATAGCAATAGTTAAGCAAGTTTATCAATATATATGAGCAAAGAGTTTTATCCCATGCCGTTTTAAAGACAGAACATGCAAAAGGAAAAAGGCTCATGTCAACTTTCTGCATGCTTTAAATCAGAGCTGTTAAAAGTTTGGAATAATTACAATTTTTAATGTTTTTTAATGTCTCTTCTGCTCACTAAGGCTGCATTTATTTGATAAAAAATACCGTAAAAAAATATTATGTGAAAAAAATAATATGGTGAAATATTATTCCAATGTAAAACAGCTGTTTTCTATGGAATTCCAAAGCTGACTAAATTATAAATAAATAAATAAATATACGAAGAAATGTAAAAAAAAAAAAAAAAATACATAAATATACAAAGAGATGTAAAAATACAAAAATAAATGAGTATTTATACTTTTATTTCATTATTTATGTATAATTGTATTTATTTCTGCATTTATTTATTTCCACATGTCTTAGTCTGTATGCTAATGAGGGGGCGTGTTTACCTCAGAGTGGCAGTGCTGAAGCTTTGAGTGACACCTTGTGCTGTGACCAAACTTTGCAAGAAGTGTCACAGGGAATGAATGACTTAGAGATGGGCAATATATCCAAAATCTAATATCACAGTCTAAGTCATTTAATATCACCTTGACTGTATGTATGTAGGGTTAGCACACATATACTCTTTATTCCCGGACACAACGTCTATTCGTGATTTCTTGGCACACATGAACAGAACCGCATCTTCAACAGATCTGATAACAGATACTTTGACATGCAAGAACGTGAAATTATCCACTATTAATCACGTTTAATGTATGATCACGCCTATGATCATATGTCAAGTAGCCTAAAATAAAAATCGTTATGAGATTAATTTAATTAAAAAAAAAAAAAAAAATTAATATAACATTTTGAATATAGAAATATCAAATAATGGAATCAATCTTATAAGAATTATCACAGAGCCGCTGCGCCTCTAAGCAAGACGTGTTTTCTTTCTGAATGAATCAGTATTTGAACGAATCGGTTGAATGAATGATTGAACTCACTCGTTAAGACAGTGACTTGCCGCCATCTACTGGCTGTTTTAGTACCATTTTTAAACGTATCATTTCTGCATATTTAATAAGGTTTGAAAAAATTGCCCCTGGAAATCAATTTATAGGGGGAAATATCAACTCTTAATAGAAAAGTTTGCTTTTGTTGCTGTCAACATTGTCTTTGGAAGTGAACATAAGTGTTGGGCACGACAGGTGCTGTCTGAATGGCACGATGCTTCTGTATCGACACTGCATGGCGTGATCGAGGTGCGTGTCTCACTACATGAGCACCTTTTGTTTGATTTAATCCCGAATAATTCCACTTGATGATTTGTGATTAATCAGTATCTAAGAGCAGCATCTATGAAATATGCGTTATATGAAATGTACACCGGTTTCTCTCCGCTTACTGTCCGGAATAAAGAGTATATGTGTGCTAACCCTACATACATACAGTCAAGGTGATATTAAATGACTTAGACTGTGATATTAGATTTTGGATATATTGCCCATCTCTAAGTCATTCATTCCCTGTGACACTTCTTGCAAAGTTTGGTCACAGCACAAGGTGTCACTCAAAGCTTCAGCACTGCCACTCTGAGGTAAACACGCCCCCTCATTAGCATACAGACTAAGACATGTGGAAATAAATAAATGTAGAAATGTGGAAGTAAATACAATTATACTTAATAATGAAATAAAAGTATAAATACTCATTTATTTTTGTATTTTTACATTTCTTCGTATATTTATTTATGTATTTATTTATTCATAATTTAGTCAGCTTTGGAATTCCATAGTTCTCTATGTGAATATATAGTAAAGTGTGATTTATTCCTGTGATCAAAGCTGAATTTATCATCATTACTCCAGTCTTCAGTGTCACATGATCCTTCACAAATCATTCTCATATGATGAGTTGATGCTCAACAAACATTTATGATTATTATCAGTGTTGAAAACATTGATACATTTTATTTTTCAGGATTCTTTGATGAATAGAAAGCTCAAAAGAACAGCATTTATTAGTAATAGAATCTTTGGAACATTATAAATGTCACTTTTGATCAATTTAATGAATCCTGAATAAAAGCCACTTTTACTGTTTCCATAAAAATATGAAGCAGCATTGTTTATCTGTAGAGACATCTCTTCATCGCTGTCTGCTGCTGGTCAAACGTCTTCGACTCTTACTGAGAGAAAACACGAGTCTGAGTCTCAGATCAGTGTCATATTTACTGCGACATTACTTCATCCAGAATGAGCTTTGGTTTATTTCAGCAGCAGAGACGAGAGCGAGGCAGGCCGTCTTCTCTTTTATTATTATTATTGCATCCCTCCCTTTAAACTTTGCCAAATGAAGGAGCAGTGGAGCAGAAAGCTAAACATTTCACATCACATCCTGCGGCCGTGATGGAGAGCGTAAACAGAGCCGAGCGAGAGGAGACGTGACCGATAACCCTGCCTTCACCGATGAGCACTTAAACCACCAACAGCTCGTAAATCTCAGCCATCCGTCATCCTGAGCTCAAACCTCATCTCATCCTCTCAGGACCGATGGAAAAGCTTCTCGGAAAACAAAACAACTCACTTCTCTATAAGCTGCTTAATAAAGTGACCCACTATTAACTTTACATGACAACACTAGATCTACTAGTGGAAAGAGGACATGAATAATAAATAATAAAAAAAATTGCAATCAATAATAATAATACATTTTTTTGTAATAATGTATTTTTTTTTTGTAAAGAATAATATTAACAATATATATTTTTTAAATGTTTAAATATTTTTTTGTAAATTTGTAAATTGCTTTTTAATGAAAAACCTAATGTTTTATATTTAGGATGTTTACATATTTTTATAATAATAATGTAAGTGTTTGTAATGAATAATAATGTGGTTTTGTAATGAATAATAATATTTTTATTATTAATAATAATATATTTTGTAATTAATAATGATAATATTTTTGGAAATTAATAGTATAAACAATAATAATCTATTTTTGTAAATGTTTAAACAAAACTGTAAATTGCTTTTTAATGAAAAAAACCTAATGTTTTATGTTTGCTATTTTTTTTCCTTTTTGAGGATGTTTACATATTTTTATAATGCTGCATTTTGTAATGAATAATAATGTTGTTATAATTAATAATAATAATAGATTTTTTGTAATGAATAATAATAATATTTTTTGTAATTAATAATATTAATAATAATACATTATTGTAAATGTTTAAAACTTTTTTGTAAATTTGTAAATTGCTTTTTAATGAAAAATAACTTTTTCTTTTTCTTTAGAATGTTTACATATTTTTCTAATAATAATCTAACTTTTGTAATGAATAATAATGTGTTTTTGTAATGAATAATGTTTTTATAATAAATAATAATAATATTACATTTTTGTACTGAATACTGAATAATAATATTTTGTAATTTTTTTGTAAATCGCTTTTTAATGAAAAAAAGCTGTTTAAATGTTTACATATTTTTATAATAATAAAAAAGAAGTTTTTGTAATGAATAATAATGCATTTTTGTAATGAATAATAATGTTTTTATAATAATTAATAAAATAATATATTTATGTAATTTTTTTAATTGATCTTTTTGTACATTTGTAAAAAAAATAATTCTTTTTTTTCTTTTTTTACAAAAAATTTGATGTTTAACCCTATAAAATGTATTTTCTTTCAAGGATGTTTACATATTTTTCTCTGCACAAAATCTTTTTTGCTATACTTGCTTTTTCCATTAGCTTATTAGCACTGCTTATTAAGTCACTCCAGGCTGCAGATTACCGTGATTTTACCACAGTTCTTAGACATCTCTACAGTGTTTCACCAACACATGACCTCCAGTAGGTTAATAACCTTGGCTCACCTTGGCGTTCTGCAGCGCGGCCTGATAGCTGGAGGGTCTGTAGAACATCCTCTGCGCGGGTTCAGTGTGAATGTCGCCCAGGTAAAGCTCCTCCACCAGCTGATCCAGGCTGTGGTGCAGGTACTGCTTCTCCATCCGCAGCAGCTGCAGCTCATGCATGGCGAAGTTCAGGTCTCTGGAGCAGTCGCAGCCGCCCGCATCGCTCCACAGCTCGTAACTCACGTGCGGCTCCCAGGGTCCGGACTCACGGACTCCTCTGCAGCTGCGGTTCAGCCTCTGACCGAGCTCTTTAGCCACCGAAGCCGAGTGACACACAACCTGTCGAGTCAAGACACGTTTATTTCAACAGCACTTTATACAGTACAGATCGGTTCAAAGCAGCTTCACTAACAGGAAAATAACAGAATCAGTGATGCAAACTTCATCAAATATGAGACAAATTCTAATTCTGCTGTAAAGCAGCTCTAATATATACATACATACATAATACCATACATACATAAAATCCATCCATCCATACATAAAATCTATACATACATACATACCATAAATACATACCATACATGCATACATACCATTCATACATACATCCATCCATCCATACATACCATCCATACATCCATACATATATACATACATACATACATACAGTACATATATACATAACATTCATACATACATACATACCTACCATTCATACATACATACATGCATACATACCATTCCTACATACATCCATCCATCCATACATACCATCCATACATCCATACATATATACATACATACATACATACAGTACACATATACATAACATTCATACATACATACATACCTACCATTCATACATACATACATACATACATACATACAGTACATACATAAATACCACTCATACATAACATATATACAATACATACCATTCATATGTACGTACGTACGTACGTACATACCATATGTACACCATCCATTTGTCCCATACATACAAACATACATACATACATAAAATCCATACATACATACATAAAATACATACATAAAATACATATATACATTGGGGAGAACAAGTATTTGATACACTGCCGATTTTGCAGGTTTGCCCACTTACAAAGCATGTAGAAGTCTGTAATTTTTATCATAGGTACTCTTCAACTGTGAGAGACGGAATCTAAAACAAAAATCCAGAAAATCACATTGTATGATTTTTAAGTAATTAATTTGCATTTTATTGCATGACATAAGTATTTGATACATCAGAAAAGCAGAACTTAATATTTGGTACAGAAACCTTTGTTTGCAATTACAGAGATCATACGTTTCCTGTAGTTCTTGACCAGGTTTGCACACACTGCAGCAGGGATTTTGGCCCACTCCTCCATACAGACCTTCTCCAGATCCTTCAGGTTTCGGGGCTGTCGCTGGGCAATACGGACTTTCAGCTCCCTCCAAAGATTTTCTATTGGGTTCAGGTCTGGAGACTGGCTAGGCCACTCCAGGACCTTGAGATGCTTCTTACGGAGCCACTCCTTAGTTGCCCTGGCTGTGTGTTTCGGGTCGTTGTCATGCTGGAAGACCCAGCCACGACCCATCTTCAATGCTCTTACTGAGGGAAGGAGGTTGTTGGCCAAGATCTCGCGATACATGGCCCCATCCATCCTCCCCTCAATACGGTGCAGTCGTCCTGTCCCCTTTGCAGAAAAGCATCCCCAAAGAATGATGTTTCCACCTCCATGCTTCACGGTTGGGATGGTGTTCTTGGGGTTGTACTCATCCTTCTTCTTCCTCCAAACACGGCGAGTGGAGTTTAGACCAAAAAGCTCTATTTTTGTCTCATCAGACCACATGACCTTCTCCCATTCCTCCTCTGGATCATCCAGATGGTCACTGGCAAACTTCAGACGGGCCTGGACATGCGCTGGCTTGAGCAGGGGGACCTTGCGTGCGCTGCAGGATTTTAATCCATGACGGTGTAGTGTGTTACTAATGGTTTTCTTTGAGACTGTGGTCCCAGCTCTCTTCAGGTCATTGACCAGGTCCTGCCGTGTAGTTCTGGGCTGATCCCTCACTTTCCTCATGATCGTTGATGCCCCACGAGGTGAGATCTTCCATGGTGCCCCAGACCGAGGGAGATTGACCGTCATCTTGAACTTCTTCCATTTTCTAATAATTGCGCCAACAGTTGTTGCCTTCTCACCAAGCTGCTTGCCTATTGTCCTGTAGCCCATCCCAGCCTTGTGCAGATCTACAATTTTATCCCTGATGTCCTTACACAGCTCTCTGGTCTTGGCCATTGTGGAGAGGTTGGAGTCTGTTTGATTGAATGTGTGGACAGGTGTCTTTTATACAGGTAACGAGTTCAAACAGGTGCAGTTAATACAGGTAATGAGTGGAGAACAGGAGGGCTTCTTAAAGAAAAACTAACAGGTCTGTGAGAGCCGGAATTCTTACTGGTTGGTAGGTGATCAAATACTTATGTAATGCAATAAAATGCAAATTAATTATTTAAAAATCATACAATGTGATTTTCTGGATTTTCGTTTTAGATTCCGTCTCTCACAGTTGAAGTGTACCTAGGATAAAAATTACACACCTCTACATGCTTTGTAAGTGGGCAAACCTGCAAAATCGGCAGTGTATCAAATACTTGTTCTCCCCACTGTACATGCATACATGCATGCAAACACACACACACACACACACACGCATACATACATACACCCACAATTAGGGCTGTTGATTTAACACATTAATTTAATTAATTAGTTATGGAAAAATAACGTTAAAATGATTTAATGATGCACCCGCCCCAGACCTATGTAGTTCATCTTACATTGTAGCCCATAGAATACAGTTATTATTTATGACCATAAAATTCAAGATGTCAGGGCAAAAATACTTCTAAGATAGAAGTATTGTTCATTATTGAAACTTTATTTTAAAGTGTTACCAATATTTCCTTATCTCTACATTTAAAGGTGTATTTTACATTTCCACACCTGTGTGCCGTGGATCTGGTAGTCGGCTTCCGTTCCGCCCCGTACGATCCAGGACGCCTGTCGGAGACGCAGTCGGCCCCGGACGAGCAGTGTGTATGTTGGGACGGTGCAGTGGTTGTCGGCGTAGTAGAACTGGTGAGCCTGGAAGGTGTTGTTGTGAAAGAAGCGATACGAACGAGTGAGAAACTCCGGACCGGGCCGAACCTCACACCTGCCATGAGGGAACAGAGACAGAGGACATTCATTCAACACTGATTCAACAACTCTTCATAATTTTGATTTAGTATGTCATAATTTAAACTTTTTGCCATAATTATGGCTTTTTTATGTCATAATTCTGACTTTTTAATGTGAAACGACTTGTCATAAATTCGACTCAGTATGTCATAATTTCTACTTTTTGTCATAATTTTGACTTTTCATCTCATAAATATGACTTATGTCACAATTTTTACTTTTTATGCCATAATTTTGACTTTTTACATAACACCTTTGACTTTGTCATAATTATGACTTTTCATAAGTCATAGACTTTTTATGTCATAATTATGACATAAAATACCACTTCATAAAGTGGTTTATCGGTGCACATCATCATTATTGTGTTAAATTCATGTTCCTAGTAATCTTGAATCAGAATAACTTAATCTCTTCTCTGATGACGAGGGCGGGGCAACCTGTCACTCACATGAGATCCACCAATAGCAAACCACAACCATCCAATCAATTCCCCACGGACAACATCAAGCCCCGCCCTACATTTGTTCTTGTTTGAGAAGCATTTCACTCGGATATACGGCACAATAGGGACCTCACCCTGTGGACACCCAGTGGCCTTCGATGTCGGGCGGCATCTGGACAGTGATGCGGGCGCCGTTATGCAGATGTTTCAGCATGTGGAGGCACTGTGTGTGTTTGGACGGCCAGCCGAGACTCTTCTCCAGCGCCAGCTGAGGGGAGCGACCGTCCGACGAGCCCTTCACACACCCTGATGACATCAACCACAGCATCTGGTTACAGGAGGCCATCTCATACACACTCACTCTATCTACTGTCGCAAACTAGACGTGCATTTCCTGAAGAAAATGTGAGTGGTGCTTGCCGTGGCAAAATTCAGCACTAGGAAATATGGCTGATTCATGATGTTACATGGTTGCTAGGGTGCTCTAAATGGTTGCTAGGGGGTGGTTAGACAGTTAGCAGGGTTAAACTAATAGACTGGATGTCTGCCCAAATCAAAAGAGCCAAACTCACCTGTCTCTACGATGTTCTGATTCATCGCCCTCTCATCTATTTTTCATTGGAAGTCTAAGGGCTGGTTGCTAGGGTGCTCTAAATGGTTTCTAGGGTGTGGTTAGACAGTTAGCAGGGATAAACTAATAGACTGGATGTCTGCCCAAATCAAAAGAGCCAAACTCACCTGTCTCTACGATGTTCTGATTCATCTCCCTTTCATCTATTTTTCAATGGAAGTCTAAGGGCTGGTTGCTAGGGTGCTGTAAGTGGTTGCTAGGGTGTGGCTATGAAGATTTTAGGTCATTACTTATTGGCTGTTTGATAAGTGAAATGAGTGTGAGAGAGAGCGAGGGAGAGAGAGAGAGAGAAAGTGTGTGAATGTGACAGTTGAGATTTAAAGGAATGAACATTCTGTCAATGTAAGTCTATCGGTGCGTCCCAGTTCGCATACTATCCGTCCTAAATAGTATTCAAAAACAGAATTAGTACGTCCCAAATCGTAGTGTGTTGAAATGAGTATTCCAAAGATACCCGGATGGTCTACTATTTCCGGTCAGAATCTGAAGTGCAGATCGACGCACACTCTAACGGCTGATATTGCCCACAACCCATTGCGATTTGGACGAGGATTCGATTAGAACTACAAACACGGATACAAAGTGTTAAAAAACTACAAACATGGCGGATGTGCGAGTCCGACGGTTAAGTAAAGAGATTTAGATAAAGGGGTTTGAGTGATTAATAATCAGTATCTAACCTGACGAATGTATATTTATTTAATGTTATCAACATTATATTTCATCTGCAACAGCATTGTGAACTTTTGTAATGATACATTTGGCCATTAACTTTTAAATGTTTTGTTTTGTCCAGAATAATAATAATAAGTATGAGGAATAACAATAGTGATGCTTCACAAACACCACTAATGATTCAACCCCCTTGACCCCCGTAAACTATTATAGAAAGTTTATTAATACACATTTGAGTGATTCTGAGAACGTAAAGTTGATGAAAAATGAAAAAAAAAAAAATCAAATTCATGTACAATATTATTCAAAAGTCAAATTTTTTTTATGAAAATTTAAATTTTATATTTAAATTTCTTTTATTCTTTATAACCTGTAAGTGTGTAGAAGCTTCTTTCAGTTCAAGTTCAAATTTCGCGTTTACAGGTTTGGGAAGTCGTGTTTATGGCATCAGGTACGCGTTTAAGTCACTGTCGTCGGAGTAAGATGGCGGCGTAGCTTCTCTTAATTAACTACACACTAATACAGCAAGCTTCTTAAACTCTACTTCCAGAAAATGAAGAACAAAAATGTGCATCAGGTTTGTTTTGCTTTCTTATGTTTTTAATTAATTTATGAAGCCACTATAAACGTTATCGTTGCATATTATATTGTTATATTACAATCCCATTATATTTTGTGCAGGGAATTTGCTTATTTTGTTGTAAATAATAAAGCCTGACTATATCACTGCTAAATGCCTTTAAATATTGTGGTTTTCCGCCACATTTCATGACACACCCCCAACTCGTCATAATTTTGTCAGTATGTCATAATTTTAACGTTTTGTCATAATTATGACTTTTTATGCCATGACTTTAATTGTTTGTCATAATTCTGATTTTTAATGCCATAATTATGACTTTTGTATGTCATAATTTTGACTTTTTAATGTGAAATTACTTAAAAATGACACATTCGACTCAGTATGTCATAATTTCAGCCTTTTGTCATAATTTTGACTTTTCATCTCATAAATTTAATGTTACAATTTTGACTTTTTATGCATAATACATTTACATAATACCTTTTTTTACATAATACCTTTGACTTTGTCATAATTATGACTTTTCACAGTAAGTCATAACTGACTTTTTATGTCATAATTATGACATAATTTTGAATTAGTATGCCATAATTTCAACTTTTTGTCATAATCTTTACTTTTTACCTCATACCTTTGACTTAATATCATAATTTTGACTCAGCTTTTTGCCACCCATCCATCTATCTGTCTATGATCTTACATTATCTATCTATCCATTCATCTGAATACCTATCTATAACGAAAGAATGAAATTAATGTAAAGCACTTTGAATTACCAGTTATAATTTCAGTTTATGTTAGCACTGAAAGGGTTAATTCATACTGTAAATACTTGAGAAATGTCCACATGAATGTCAAAAGATCTGAAAGTAAACACTGTAATAATTCATGGTTTTAACACACATCGTTTAGATCACATGACCACAATTCAAACTGAATGGAAAAAATGATTCCAGGAAGAACTTGTGTAGAAACACAACACACACATCAGAGAGTCAGTGTGAACGTTAGAGGATATAACGACCTTTAATTAATGTGGGAACGAGCTGGTGCTCTGGACAGAGATGAGGTATTATAATTCATTTTTAAATCTCATATAATGACACTGGGAGAAAATAAAGCTCATGGTTGAGATAACACCAAACACATTTCTGGCCCGCGATCAGGACCTGCATACGGGCGCCAGATGAAAGGAGAAAAACCTCCAATAGCTGCAGAATTTGAGGTCTAAACCTCGGAAATGAAAGAATTTTAGTGCCTGAGGCTTCAGGTCTGTAATCCACATGAACGCGCATTCCATCGCAAGACCAGGAACATCACCAGGTTTATTCCCAAAGTAGGAAACTTTATTACAAGAGACTACAACTGCCTGAGTCAAGAGAGCACTTCAGACTGCAAAATAACCACGTTAAACCATTTTAACCATGAAATAGAGCTGAAACAATCGTCTCAACGTAAAAATAAAGGGTTTTTCATGCACTGCTTCCATAAAATGTCTTATTTCAGACTAGTGGAAAGAAAGCATCCAAGATACACATTTAAGTGTTTATTTTATTGCACTTGACAGTAGTGGACATTAGTGAAGTATTTTGTTACTAGAGTGAGTCTCCAGTCAACAACTCACGGATTCAAATGATCCGATCAGAGTGAGTCTCCAGTCAACAACTCACTGATTCAAATGATTCGATCAGAGTGAGTCTCCAGTCAACAACTCACTGATTCAAATGATCCATTCAGAGTGAGTCTCCAGTTAACAACTCACTGATTCAAATGATTCGATCAGAGTGAGTCTCCAGTCAACAACTCACTGATTCAAATGATTCGATCAGAGTGAGTCTCCAGTCAACAACTCACTGATTCAAATGATCCGTTCAGAGAGAGTCTCCAGTCAACAACTCACTGATTCAAATGATCCGTTCAGAGTGAGTCTCCAGTCAACAACTCACTGATTCAAATGATCCGTTCAGAGAGAGTCTCCAGTCAACAACTCACTGATTCAAATGATTCGATCAGAGTGAGTCTCCAGTCAACAACTCACTGATTCAAATGATTCGATCAGAGTGAGTCTCCAGTCAACAACTCACTGATTCAATGATCCGTTCAGAGTGAGACTCCAGTCAACAACTCACTGATTCAATGATCCGTTCAGAGTGAGACTCCAGTCAACAACTCACTGATTCAAATGATTCGATCAGAGTGAGTCTCCAGTCAACAACTCACTGATTCAAATGATCCGTTCAGAGTGAGTCTCCAGTCAACAACTCACTGATTCAAATGATTCGATCAGAGTGAGTCTCCAGTCAACAACTCACTGATTCAAATGATCCGTTCAGAGTGAGTCTCCAGTCAACAACTCACTGATTCAAATGATCCGATCAGAGTGAGTCTCCAGTCAACAACTCACTGATTCAATGAACCGTTCAGAGTGAGACTCCAGTCAACAACTCACTGATTCAAATGATCCGATCAGAGTGAGTCTCGTCAACAACTCACTGATTCAAATGATCCGTTCAGAGTGAGTCTCCAGTCAACAACTCACTGATTCAAATGATTTGATCAGAGTGAGTCTCCAGTCAACAACTCACTGATTCAAATGATCCGATCAGAGTGAGTCTCCAGTCAACAACTCACTGATTCAATGATCCGTTCAGAGTGAGACTCCAGTCAACAACTCACTGATTCAAATGATCCGATCAGAGTGAGTCTCCAGTCAACAACTCACTGATTCAAATGATACGATCAGAGTGAGTCTCCAGTCAACAACTCACTGATTCAAATGATCCGATCAGAGTGAGTCTCCAGTCAACAACTCACTGATTCATATGATCCGTTCAGAGTGAGTCTCCAGTCAACAACTCACTGATTCAAATGATCCATTCAGAGTGAGACTCCAGTCAACAACTCACTGATTCAAATGATCCGATCAGAGTGAGACTCCAGTCAACAACTCACTGATTCAATGATCCGATCAGAGTGCGTCTTTAGTCAACAACTCACTGATTCAAATGATCCGATCAGAGTGCGTCTTTAGTCAACAACTCACTGATTCAAATGATCCGATCAGAGTGCGTCTTTAGTCAACAACTCACTGATTCAAATGATCCGATCAGAGTGAGTCTCCAGTCAACAACTCACTGATTCAATGATCCGTTCAGAGTGAGACTCCAGTCAACAACTCACTGATTCAATGATCCGATCAGAGTGCGTCTTTAGTCAACAACTCACTGATTCAAATGATCCGATCAGAGTGCGTCTTTAGTCAACAACTCACTGATTCAAATGATCCGATCAGAGTGAGTCTCCAGTCAACAACTCACTGATTCAATGATCCGTTCAGAGTGAGACTCCAGTCAACAACTCACTGATTCAAATGATCCGATCAGAGTGAGTCTCCAGTCAACAACTCACTGATTCAAATGATCCGTTCAGAGTGAGTCTCCAGTCAACAACTCACTGATTCAATGATCCGTTCAGAGTCAAAATGAGAAAAGAACTGGAGATCCTTGGAGCTTGAGCGCGTTAATGCCGAATTTGAGGATTTATTTTTGTAAATGACCCATATTTGGGTCATTGCTGTCAATTGTTTGTGAACTAAATCTGCTGTAAAAGGGTGAGGTGTTTAATCACATTGAACACATTTTGACGCCTGTTTTTATATTGTATGTTTATATTTGTCAACACACATTTACACACATTTCTATATAGGCCTACTATATGGTATATTGTTATTTTAACTTGTTTACACACTTGAGTTATCAGTAAATATCAGTAGTATCAGTGTATGACAAGTTTTAGTAACAAATAATTTCCTAACTTGCAGATCAATCCTTCCTTATTGACTAGTGCAGGCTACTTAAAAATTCATAATTCATAATGATGTCAGACTGAGCTAACTTCTTTCAATACGCTCATTTGCATATTTAAACAACTTGTAATAAAAGAAATGTTTGTCATTCTTAAAGTAATCAAATAACTGTGGAAGTATGTTGATATATATTCCCCTATTCACCCTTCATCCGTGTTTATCTTTACGGATCCTAACGGAACACTAAACTCCGGCCAGCACAGCTGGAAACATTAGTAACGCTCCGCTGCTTCACTCATATCAAAGCCATCTCTGTCCTGAGAAACGTTTGCACCTGCGCGCACATCGACTCTGACCGCCGGCCAACCACGTGTGTGCAAACCTCTCCTGTTAGCACCTCACACGCCTGACCATTACAACACGCCTGATCCTCGTGAAACCTCTCGCCTGATGATGACCCGGGGCTTTTACACCGGCAAAACACACAGTATCCCACTCTTGCTGCAAAATGAAAAAATTGTTAAAGTTATAGTGCAATGGAAAGATTGTTGAAGGTTCTTCATGGAACCATCAATGCCAATGACGAACCTTTATTTTTATGAGTGTACAGAAAAGCATTTGTGCTGCAGACATGAACGAGACGAACACAGTAGCGCTTTACTGTGATCTGTGATGCCAGCCGGTCACGGTTAAACCCATCAGACGAGGTTAAAGTCCTTCTCAAGTTACTAAACTTCTGAGATCTGTGCCATTTAAACGGGTTTGTGCATTATTCTCAAGCTAAATGAATGAACAGCACATACACTACTATTCTAAAGTCTGGATTTTTATCACACATGCCACAAATTTAAAGCAACCAGGTTACTTATGTTTTTAAGTTTAACCAACAAATCATTTTTTTACATTTTTTATCCATCCACCTATCCATCCATCCATCCATCCACCCATCCATCCATCCACCTATCTATCCATCCATCCATCCATCCATCCACCTATCCATCCATCCACCCATCTATACATCCACCTATCCATCCATCCATCCATCCATCCATACACCCACCCACCCATCCATCCATCCATCCATCCATCCATCCATCCATCCATCCATCCATCCATCCATCCATCCACCTATCCATCCATCTATCCTCCTATCCATCCACCTATCCATCAATCCATCCATCCACCCACCCACCCATCCATCCATCCATCCACCCATCCATCCACCCATCCATCCACCTATCCATCCATCCATCCATCTATCCACCTATCCATCCACCTATCCATCAATCCATCCATCCATCCTTCCATCCATCCATCCTTCCATCCTTCCTTCCATCCATCCATCCATCCATCCATCCATCCTTTCATTCATTCATTCATCCATCCATCCATCCATCCACCCACCCACCCATCCTTTCATCCATCCATCCATCCTTCCATCCATCCATCCATCCATCCATCCATCCATCGAATTCTTTTATATATCTAAAATTCTAGCTTTTAAAACTACTAAACTAAAACCATTTCAAACTTAAACTAACAGTTCCTGATATAATGTATTTAATTACCCACCATATTTCTACCTAAATGTATCATCTGCACGGGACAAAATATTTAGCATTACATTTTATGCTTTAATTTGTCCTAAAATATGAAATAAACAGGGGCGGCTGGCCAATAGAGGCCAATAGCTACTGCAAAAAATATTTCATTTTGCAGTAGCTATAGCTAGTAAGCCAGCAGTTTTCGTTTATTTGTATTTTTGGCTTATAATTTTGAGTGACAGATATCATATTTGATTTAGCCTATTTTTCTCTGTGACATTTTTTACGGTGTTGACTGCATAAGAATAAGACAAAAATAACAAATAAAATTATTGTATAGCCAACGTTTTATATTTGTTATCCCAGTCACTCTCTTTCTTTAGAGGAAATTTAAATCTGGAAACGAGGTCTAAATTTAGTGGGATCAGTCGGGACGAGAAAAAAACAGTCCAGCGCAGACCTCTACCACACGCAATAAATAAATAAGTAAATACATACATAAATCATATATACAAATTGTCAATATTCGTGTGAAGTATGTGTGAAAAAAAATGATAGAAATTCAAAATGGCTGCTTTTTCTACACGTCCCCTCCACCTGTCTCTGGTGCGCTGGGGAAATCGCCCCAGGAGGGCGGGTCTGTGTAGCAGCTTAGCCAATCGCTCATTTAAGCTATGAATGTTTGACATAAACTGTAGCCAATCAGCGAGCTCAGATCTAGTCCGATTATTTTATCGCCCCAAGCGCGCGCCACTACTAAAGCAGCTGGATGCGGTCATGCTAATGCCTTATTTCCGTCCTTATTAGCGGAGACTTCGGTTCGAATCCCGCTCGGAGAGAGTCGAGTAGAAGGACCGGTTACATATGCGCGAGCACGAGCACATTTCAGTATGCTAGCATGTGTGTGAGTGTTTTATTTAGGAGTTTGCGAGGGTCAGTGGTGTTTATGTACATATGGGCATCAGACAGTCCAAGCACAGACACAAACACTCAATCTGACAGAGGAACTGTTCACTGATGATCTCGAGCCGCCTTCAGATCGCCATATTCAGCACATTTACAATGTTTTATATTTACTTTGTATTTTACTGTGTTTAATAATTCTGAATGGATTTGTATATATCTGTATGCTGCAAGGTTAAGGCGGCTATATATATATATATATATAAACAAATATAACATTTATTTTTCCTCAGTTTTTACTGTTGCACTGCATGCATAAATTGTGAACTATGAAAATGAAAAAGTGTTTTTAATTTGCCTTGAAAAAATGCTTGCTGAAAATACAGTTTTGTGAGAATCATCCTCAAACTTAATCCTGAACTTGGTACAACAATTATCTTTATTTAAAATATGTTTCAAGCTTTCAAAATATGTTCTGACTTAAAATGTTTTCCTTCTGTTAACTTAAACTTTTTTTTTCTTAAACACAGCCCTACATAGAGAAGATTTTCCACCAGCCGCCACTGGAAATAAATGTCATAGAAAGCATTACATTTTACTTTCTCATACATGTTACACTAATTTTATGTTTTCAAACAAATTACAAGTAAACTATTTGCGTTTCTTGAAAATTATTGCCTCAATTAATGTTTTGCAAGATATAATTCCAAGCGGAAAGTGATTTTTTAGAATTAGAAGGTTCTGTCTGCATCTGGCCTCAAAAATCCAAATTTGAAAGGATTTTGATAGTGCACATTCAGAATAGATTTAGGCTCTCTGTCATTTTCATGTATGAAAGAGACTTGTTCCCCATATCATTTCTGCTATATGGAAGGCAAAATCTTTGAAGCTCAATTTCTCAAAACCTTATAATTCCAAGGTGGCGAAATGCTGTTCTTTTGAACTTTCTATTCATCAAAGAATCCTGAAAAATAAAATGTATCA
Organism: Coreius guichenoti; assembly: GCA_039654105.1. Classification (NCBI taxonomy): domain Eukaryota; kingdom Metazoa; phylum Chordata; class Actinopteri; order Cypriniformes; family Gobionidae; genus Coreius; species Coreius guichenoti. The sequence goes on along the minus strand of CM077175.1, from coordinate 1,024,077 downwards.
CCGTTTCCAGCAAAATATGAACTGTTTTCAACATTGTTTCTTGAGCATCAAATCCTCATATCAGAATGATTTCTGAAGGATCATGTGACTCTGAAGACTGGAGTAATGATGCTGAAAATCAGGAATAAATTACACTTTACTATATATTCACATAGAAAACAGATGTTTTACACTGGAATAATATTTCACTGTTTTTACTGTATTTCTGTCTTAATTGGTGAGCAGAAGAGACCCCTTTCAAAGGCATTAAAAAATCTGACTGACCCCAAACTGTTAGTGCAAACATACTTAATTTGTAAAATCTAGTTATTGGGATCAATGAAATGACTACCATTGTGTTTCCGTCTTGTTTCTCACACTAATTCATGACAAATCATGAGCATTTTCATCCTTCCGTTGTTAAAGCCGAAGCGAGCGGGAGCCAAACACTCGGTTTGGTTCCCAGCGTTGGCCTTCTATCTCAATCAAAGCGTCCGCAGCGCTCCCGAGACCAAACCACGAGAACATTTCCAGCTGGCCCGAGCCCATCGCTGAGGTAACAGCCCTGGGCCGGCTGACAAACACACGAGCTCCAGAATCATTCAGTCCGAACACAACTCCATCCTAAAGCTTTTTACCACACGGCCCTCCGTCTGCGTTTAGCGTCTGAGGGCCGCTTTCTTCCGGAGAGCCACTTTAACGGCCCTCTCGTTAATTCCCATTATATATACAAGTTTATGAGCTTGTAGACGTTTTAATAGATCCATGATTCAATGGAGGAAAGGGTTTCATGTGGATAAGAATAGAGACACACACTGTATTTAGAGGAGGATACCAGCTGACGGGGAACGTTATGAGCAAACACTCTAGCAGAATGTTTTATCTGCTGTTTAATAATGTCCTCAGAATGTTAACATAAAAGATATCGTTCACGCCTTGTTTATTTCAGTTGGATGTTTGTCTAAACGTTTTTTAAATGTAACTTGTTTCGGAATGTTCAGAGAACATTTAAAAGTAACTTTCTAATAATGTTTGCAAAACGGAATGTTCACAAAACATTCTTACAAGAAAATATTATTTCAGTCTTTATAACAATTTTTTTTTTAAATTTCATGTTTTTTTTTTTGTTTTTTTGTTAGACATATCAAAACTCACACTCAGGACAATTTCCACCACATCTAACAATAACACACACATATACACAAATATAAGTAATAATAATAAAAAAAAATGAAAATAAATAAAAGAGAAGGAGAAAAAAAAGCATATCCTCCTAAAGTATTTTCAGTGTCTCGTCTTCAATAAATTTGTCAACATAAACGGTTGATTTTTCTGTGTGGTCTGCATATTCCCAAGCATTTTACATTGCAAGCAATACAAACAATACAGTACATGTAATATATATGCTGTGTAACTGAGTAAATGTAGGGAGGGGGGACATTAGGCTGATAGATCCCTCAAGCATTCATTTATTCCTCTTCTTAGCTTAATTGTTTACTTGTATTTAGGGACCAATATAACTATCACCAGAGGAATTAATGTTATGAATCTATGAAAGGTTGCCAGATTTTATACAATTTTTATTTTCTCTAGCTCCAAATGCTTCATTACATCCCTCATTAGATTTATCAACACGTTCTCACTCCCAACTCGTCACATACTGACTCTTGGTCAGGACCCTCAGCGTCACTTTTTAACGCACAGGGTTCCCTTTAGCGTCATTTTCCGACGCGCAGGTGCTCCATTGATTTTAGTTGTTTGCCCAGTGCATCAGATCAAGACGCATTTAATTCTTTGCATTTGTAAAAGCAGACATGATTTTATGAATATTTATAGGCTACTTTTATATTTTGGAGCAACTAACCCCACTTCTAAACAATATAAAACACGCAACAGGCAAATAAAAGTACAGTCACAGGTATTTATTGCAAAAACTGACCAAAAACAGTATAAAAGTATTAACGCATTGCATTCCAAGTCTTCTGAAGTCATACGATATCTTCATGTAAAGAACAGAGTTGATCTTAATGTTTTAATCGCTGAGATGACGATCCCGCCGCTCCGTGAACGCACACACTCATATCTCATTCAAATGATACACACGACTCTTGAGCATGACGCGATCGGTCACGAGACACACGAGAGCCAATGACATTTCACTATCAAAGCTGACGTAACGTTTCTTTAGGCGGCAATTTTTGAATGTGAACGCTGATCGCTTTTGGGGATTTTCTTCACACAAATCAATCGTTTGGCCTCGGAACACTTGGAATATTTGTATTTTTTGAATAAATTGTGTATCTGCTTGTTATATCCTGTGTTTTATATCATATAACACACAAATGGGTAGGTTCAGGGATGGGGTGGGGTTGGGTTACATGTTAAAACGTGTCTAAATAGCGTAAATAAAAAAATAAATCTAAATAAAAGTAACGTTATGCTGGCTGATTAAATTAAGAATCACACTCTAACATGTCATAATGGCAAAATCATAACCCAATATATAATTTCATCATGACGATAACATTCCCATGCCCAACGCGTCTGTGTGTGACGCCAGCGGTTTCTCATTGAAATCAATGGAGCACCTGCGCGTCAGAAAATGACGCCCTGTGCGTTAAAAAGTGGGTCCTGACCAAGCGTCAATATGTGACGAGTTGGGAGTGGCAGCTTTCTGTTTCCAGTTTAATCAAATGAATTTTCATGCTAGTAGACTGACAAACAAAACTATACTGTGTTCAGCAGTGTTTTTAACTATCCTAGATCTGCAATGCCTAGAACCGCCATCAGGGGCTCTATATCAATAGGCCTTTGCAATATTCTTGACAAAGTCAGAGAAACATTTTTCCAGTAGGTTGACATTTAGGGCAGTTCCAAAACATATGGGCCGATGATGCCGGTGCAAGCCTGAAGGGTCTGCATCTGGAAATATCTTACTGAGTTTTTGTTTAGACCAATGTAGACGATGTATTACGATGTCTTGCACATACCGATGAGCTATGAATCTGTTTAAGGGCTGCCTCCCATTGCTCCTCTGTAATTTCAATGCCCAAATCTTCCTCCCAGGAAGATTTTAAGTGTTCTAAGGTTGATGTGCTTGTCAATTGTAATAGCATTTCATATACACTGAAAAAAACATTTATTTACTTAACTTTTCTTTGGCAAGTTTTTGCACGCATATTTTTTAAGTCAATTTCACATGGAATTAAGTAAACTCTGCTAAGTTAAGTAAAATTAACAAAGAAAATAAGTAATTTTAACTTGGCCAGTAAAAGATTGAGTAATTTCTACTCAGTTGAAGTTTCCTTTAGTGATGTTCGGTTCTTGAACGAATCGTTCTTTTGAGCCGGTTCTCAGCAAGCCGGTTCACTAATCGAACTGAATCAAACTTTAGTTCCGGGTTGATGACGCAAGAATCAAAAGCCAAAGTAGCACGACTAAAAAAGAACCGAAAGAGCCGGTTCAACCAGCTGTCGAAGTTTGCCGAGGATTACCGAGGATGATTGAATTGGAGATGCAAGGAAATACTACTGGAAATATGCTTATTATGACTACTGTTATTAAATAACATTTTATTAAAACCTGCAAAAACCTTTCTGTCGAGATTTAAATACATTTTACTGTAGTTTATTGTGCATGCAGATTATATTTTAAGTTGTTAAGCGAAATGTATAAGTTTATACGACTGGTTTATTCTTTCTATATAGGCTACTTTAGACATGTAACATATCCGCGTTTGTTGATCAGTGCCTGTAATGTGTGCTGTAGTTGCGCAATTTTCAGTCGAATCCAACGTGAAGGATAAATTAATTAACTGTGAACACAAACACCATTAACTTCAGTGAATGAAAGGCAATAATCAGCAAATACACTCCGAAAGAAAAGAGTGTCCGAAAAGAACCGGTTCGCGGAAATGAATCGGACTTTGCATCACTAGCTTCCTTTGCAATACTTTTTACTCAAACAATATAACGCTGAATTAAACCACACTTTTAAAGTCTATGCTTTATTTAGAAATATCTAAGTAAATAACGCAATAGATATCGTGCCATATCGACATAATAGAAATAATGCGGCACTTGAACACAGACTCAATATTTGCTACACAATGACGGTAACATTCAATGGATCGTTTCTGAGTATGAATGTGTCATTTTGAGTAGAAAATGAACTCCAAATGTCACAAAATGGCAAGTTACTAAACCTAACAACAGAAGCAATGATAAAACTGTGTCAATAAACTCAACATTATTAATTATTCAAACCCCAGTGCATGATGGGAACACCAGTGTCAGAAAAGTTGAGTAGTTTTACTTAATTTTATAATTTACGCTTTAATTTATACACGCTTGAATTGAGCACTAATATAGAATTTACTTACTTTTTTAATTCTTGCATGAACTAATATCATGTAGAAATTACATTTGTTTTTTCTGTAGTATTTACTTCACCACAAATATATGAAATACCTCTCTTATTATGGGGGTCACGCATGTATCAATTCCATTACGGATTGATTTGGAAAGTTGGGATACAATGGATTATTTTGTTTAATAAAGTTTCGCACCTGCAAATATTTTTTAAAAAATGTGACAGAGGTATGTTGTATTTATTTTGTAGCTGTTCAAATGAAATTATAGATTCCTTTTCCAACCCAATCGTCACATACTGTATTTTTAAATGAGGGAGCAAAAGAGTGATTTTTATGATAGGGCTTTGGAGAGAACCAGCTTGCCAACCTAAATTTCATGTTTAATTAAATTTCTTTCTAATTATTTGTGAAATTTACTAGCAATTCCTGAGTGAAAATCATTTCAAATCATTTAGAATTTGAATATATTAAAGGGTTCATAACATACTTTTATTTTTTATATTATATTATATTATATTTAGTGCTATCGTGATTAATCGCATCCAAAATAAAAGTTTGTTTTTACATAATATATATGTGTGTACTGTGTATAATTATTATGTATACATAAATACACACACATGCATGTATATATTTAAGAAAAATGTGTTATATTTATATATAAAATATTTATATTTATATATAATCTAAATTATATAAATATATATACAGCATACATGCAAATATTTCTTAAATATATACATGCATGTGTGTGTATTTATGTATACATAATAATTATACACAGTACACACATATATATTATGTAAAAACAAACTTTTATTGTAGATGCGATTAATCGCGATTAATCGATTTGACTGCACTAATTATATTATATTAATTATATTATATTATATATTTTTCCCAGATAATGTTTTATAATTTTAGCAATGTTCTGAGCCAAAAACATGTATTTATGTCAGTTTATTCTGCTGTTTAGAAATAACAGTATCTATCCTACATCCTCAGCGTGTCTGGATTGCGTTTCTGACGCCTAGACAGATGTAAATGTTGGCGGTCACGTTCATCTGTGACGTCAGATCTTTTGTAGCATTTGTCGTATCGCTTACTTTGGATAACTCAGAACACTGGGGTCTGAATGACTTTGGACCCCATTGACTTTCATTATAAAAGTCGTGATTCAAAGGCAATAAGGGTGAGTAAACAATGCCAGCATTTGTAAGATGTTCTGCACGCTCTCTTTCTTCCCAGCGTGTTGTGGCTCAGATCACTCGAGGCTGTAGTTTTCGGAGCCAGTCGACTCCACGTGAGACGCTCCTAAGGTTGCCGTTCTGACCTGATCCTGAGGTTTTTCCCCCTATAAATTTACGGCGCACTCTAATCTGCCCTGACGACTGGTTTTATGGCTGCTGGGAAAGGCTGCTATAATGCGCCACTTAATTGAACGTTAGATTCTCTTAAACACACTGGAGAGAAAGTGCATATGAAAATATCTTTTTTATCTCTCGGCTCCGTTTGAAGCGGCTGCCAAACGTTTGTTATTTCCAGCTGATGAAACGGGTCAAACGCAGACCAGTGATCGCTGCTCTTCCCACGTGAGACTCGATCTATCACATGGGTGTGCAGAGAAACAGCGTTTTATGTCATTGTATCCTTAATAGTATCTGTACATATGTTATGCTTAATAGTACAAACTATACCCAGGGCTGGATTAACATAAGGGCTAGATGGGGCTGAAGCCCCGTGCTCGGGCCCTTGATTGCCCGAGGAAATGACTGATTTTCCTGGTGGGCCGCTCGCCAAACCCCACCACGCCCACCCATATTAAGCGCTGTTATTTACTGGAGTGCTGCGAGTGCATGTGAACAAACACCAAAAGCCAGGTGATGAAACGGCGCTATCTGATTAAACTGCGCGCGCATCCAGCAGCCGCAGCGCGAGAGCAGCTCCACCATCGCGAACTCGTTTGGCGCTTTCGCCGCTCTATTGAAGTGATAACGAGCGCCAGGCAGTCGCTTTATCCATTTGAATTTAATACTAGCGCAACATCATGTGTACAGTAAAGGCTCTGTGGCGAAACTTGCTGAACCAGACCGAATAGCTCCGACCATGTAAAGTGAAGTGTTGCGGTAAACTATAGGCGGCCTACACGACTGTAATCATGGCCGTAGTCAGCTATGAGGACCTCGGTGTACACAATAAATGTTGTGAAATAACTGACGAGTATTAACTCTACTTTAGTGCTGCAAGGATATCTTCTCATCTGAGCTGCCTCATTGGTCTGTCACCGCTCGTCAATGTCAAAATATTTGAGATAACCAATCAAATTAAAGTAGGCGGGCTTTATGTTCACAGAAGCTGCTGAGTGCGAATTATACGGTGCGAGATGTAGCTAAACTAAACATTTCATATTTGACAGCTGTTTTAGGAAATGTTAAACAATGAAAAGACTATCAGTCAGAGCTCAGCTTCTGGAGGGGAAGAGACAGAGCAAGAGAAGGAGACTGAGAGAAAAAGAAAGAGTGATGGAGATGAGGAGAGAGCAGCTATGACAGATAATCTACTGCACACTAACAAGGTTTTGAAAGCTATTTATTATTATTTCTTTTAGCCTTCAAACATCTTAAAATGTACATATATAGATCAGAGAAATTAAAATTTTCTTGGGGGACCATGCCCCCCGAACCCCCTAAATAGCTCAAATCTGGGACCTCACTGGTTTTAAAACTCCTTAAGGCAGTTGCATGCTCAAAAGTTGTTGCTGTTTCTGGAAACCTGTTTGCTTTGACCTCATATCTGGAGTTAATGCATTTATGCTGTTAATGTGTTGCAGCCTGGAATATTTATATATAGGCCTACTTAATATTAAAATTGAATATTCAGACAGTATATACTCATTATATCTCTGTGCTTTGAAGAAAACGGTGTGGCACCAAGATCGGCTACTATGGGGGTACTCACTCACTCACACACACACACACACACATACTCTCACACACACACTCTCTCTCTCTCTCTCTCTCTCTCTCTCTCTCTCTCTCTCTCTCACACACACACACACACACACACACACACACACACACACCCCATTACTGAGCTCCTCTGTTTTTATAGCCGTTATATAACATTTAATATATTTCAAAACACATTTTCTAGGTTTATCTGACTTTAGAGACTCTAATATTAAGTGTAAAAGTGACCCTGAAAATCAACTCCATTTCTGACTGTTATAATTGAGATCTAATCTATTAAACATAAAACTTAATGAACTTTCTACAGAATCTGTATCATATTTCATCAAAGCTGAACGAATGTTCACACGCCATCATAAATGATTTTCACTGCAGCTCAAACTCAATTACAGTTTTAATAACATGACGTAATTTAATGTCTTTTTGGATAAAACGCACTTAAATGATGAAATGTGACGAAAATCTGATTTTAAAGCACTTTCGACTTGAATAATATTTAAGTTGCAATTAATATAAACATTTATTCTTTAGAAAAAGATTTTGCTTTTTGACTAACAGGCTGCAGTCCACACGATACCAACATTATGATATTTATATTATATTTCAAAATTCATAGTATTTTCGCATTTTTGTCTCTAAACAGGACATTGAAAATGAATGAAACACTCACCAATCGACACCATGAGCAGCAGCACAGACACAGACATTATTATTCCCACACAATGCACGCGCTTTTCGCTCGGTATCTTCAGATTAATCACACGTGAAGTTTCTCTTTTATCCGGAGTTTTTTAAGATTCACTGCGCGAGAAGTCCGACAACATCCATCCGACCCGCCGCGCGCTGCGCGCACACGCACTGGAGACGCGCGAGGACGAACATCTGAAACACTCGCGACACAGAAGCATCGATTAATGTAGCAGGAGTTACTGTTCCCACAGGAGAGCATGGAGCAATCCACGGAAAAACATGACGGAGAACTCCTGCGCAGAGCCTTCTGAGAGAGAGAGAGAGAGAGAGAGAGAGAGAGAGAGAGAGTGTGTGTGTGTGAGAGAGAGAGAGAGAGAGAGAGAGAGAGAGAGTGTGTGTGTGAGAGAGAGAGAGAGAGAGTGTGTGTGTGAGAGAGAGAGAGAGAGAGAGAGTGTGTGTGTGAGAGAGAGAGAGAGAGAGAGAGAGAGAGAGAGAGAGTGTGTGTGTTCACCACATCAAACAAAGCCTGACCTCAGAACAATTAAAGTTCCTCCTGTTAAAACCTGCAGCTATTTTTGTAGAGGACATTTATTTTTCTTGTGTTAAATGGCTAGCTAAATCTAGTTCAATTATACATTTACAAAATCAATGGGGTCATGCATTGTTTTATTGTTTTATGTTTCCGGGGGTGTACTTATGATGTTAGTATGATTTTTACATAAAAAATAGTCATAATTTAGAAATAAAAGGCATTTTTTATACCCTGATTTTAGCCTCTGATTTGAAAGCTCTGTTTGAAGGGGCGTATCTGCTGTCTTCAGTGTAAACGCCCACTGCTGTGATTGGCTTCTGTGAGACTCAGTGTAAACGCCCACTGCTGTGATTGGCTGCTGTGAGACTTTAGTGTAAACGCCCACTGCTGTGATTGGCTGCTGTGAGACTTTAGTGTAAATGCCCACTGCTGTGATTGGCTGCTGTGAGACTTTAGTGTAAACGCCCACTGCTGTGATTGGCTTCTGTGAGACTCAGTGTAAAGCCCACTGCTGTGATTGGCTGCTGTGAGACTTTAGTGTAAACGCCCACTGCTGTGATTGGCTGCTGTGAGACGTCAGTGTAAACGCCCACTGCTGTGATTGGCTGCTGTGAGACTTTAGTGTAAACGCCCACTGCTGTGATTGGCTGCTGTGAGACGTCAGTGTAAACGCCCACTGCTGTGATTGGCTTCTGTGAGACTCAGTGTAAACGCCCACTGCTGTGATTGGCTGCTGTGAGACTTTAGTGTAAACGCCCACTGCTGTGATTGGCTGCTGTGAGACGTCAGTGTAAACGCCCACTGCTGTGATTGGCTTCTGTGAGACTCAGTGTAAACGCCCACTGCTGTGATTGGCTGCTGTGAGACTTTAGTGTAAACGCCCACTGCTGTGATTGGCTGCTGTGAGACTTTAGTGTAAATGCCCACTGCTGTGATTGGCTGCTGTGAGACTTTAGTGTAAACGCCCACTGCTGTGATTGGCTTCTGTGAGACTCAGTGTAAAGCCCACTGCTGTGATTGGCTGCTGTGAGACTTTAGTGTAAACGCCCACTGCTGTGATTGGCTGCTGTGAGACGTCAGTGTAAACGCCCACTGCTGTGATTGGCTGCTGTGAGACTTTAGTGTAAACGCCCACTGCTGTGATTGGCTGCTGTGAGACGTCAGTGTAAACGCCCACTGCTGTGATTGGCTTCTGTGAGACTCAGTGTAAACGCCGCCCACTGCTGTGATTGGCTGCTGTGAGACTTTAGTGTAAACGCCCACTGCTGTGATTGGCTGCTGTGAGACGTCAGTGTAAACGCCCACTGCTGTGATTGGCTTCTGTGAGACTCAGTGTAAACGCCCACTGCTGTGATTGGCTGCTGTGAGACTTTAGTGTAAACGCCCACTGCTGTGATTGGCTGCTGTGAGACTTTAGTGTAAATGCCCACTGCTGTGATTGGCTGCTGTGAGACTTTAGTGTAAATGCCCACTGCTGTGATTGGCTGCTGTGAGACTTCAGTGTAAACTCCCACTGCTCTGATTGGCTACTGCGAGACTTCAGTGTAAACGCCCACTGCTGTGATTGGCTGCTGTGAGACTTCAGTGTAAACACCCACTGCTGTGATTGGCTGCTGTGGGACTCAGTGTAAATGCCCGCTGCTGTGATTGGCTGCTGTGAGACTTCGGTGTAAACGCCCACTGCTGTGATTGGCTGCTCCGAGACTTCGGTGTAAACGCCCGCTGCTGCGATTGGCTGCTGTGAGACTTCAGTGTAAACGCCCACTGCTGTGATTGGCTGCTGTGAGACTTCAGTGTAAACGCCCACTGCTGTGATTGGCTGCTGTGAGACTCAGTGGAAATGCCCACTGATGTGATTGGCTGCTGTGAGACTTCAGTGTAAACGCCCACTGCTGTGATTGGCTTCTGTGAGACTCAGTGTAAAGCCCACTGCTGTGATTGGCTGCTGTGAGACTTTAGTGTAAACGCCCACTGCTGTGATTGGCTGCTGTGAGACGTCAGTGTAAACACCCACTGCTGCGATTGGCTGCTGTGAGACTTTAGTGTAAACGCCCACTGCTGTGATTGGCTGCTGTGAGACTTTAGTGTAAACGCCCACTGCTGTGATTGGCTGCTGTGAGACTCAGTGGAAATGCCCACTGATGTGATTGGCTGCTGTGAGACTTTAGTGTAAACGCCCACTGCTGTGATTGGCTGCTGTGAGACTTTAGTGTAAATGCCCACTGCTGTGATTGGCTGCTGTGAGACTTTAGTGTAAATGCCCACTGCTGTGATTGCCTGCTGTGAGACTTCAGTGTAAACTCCCACTGCTCTGATTGGCTACTGCGAGACTTCAGTGTAAACGCCCACTGCTGTGATTGGCTGCTGTGAGACTTCAGTGTAAACACCCACTGCTGTGATTGGCTGCTGTGGGACTCAGTGTAAATGCCCGCTGCTGTGATTGGCTGCTGTGAGACTTCGGTGTAAACGCCCACTGCTGTGATTGGCTGCTCCGAGACTTCGGTGTAAACGCCCGCTGCTGTGATTGGCTGCTGTGAGACTTCAGTGTAAACGCCCACTGCTGTGATTGGCTGCTGTGAGACTTCAGTGTAAACGCCCACTGCTGTGATTGGCTGCTGTGAGACTCAGTGGAAATGCCCACTGATGTGATTGGCTGCTGTGAGACTTCAGTGTAAACGCCCACTGCTGTGATTGGCTTCTGTGAGACTCAGTGTAAAGCCCACTGCTGTGATTGGCTGCTGTGAGACTTTAGTGTAAACGCCCACTGCTGTGATTGGCTGCTGTGAGACGTCAGTGTAAACGCCCACTGCTGTGATTGGCTTCTGTGAGACTCAGTGTAAACGCCCACTGCTGTGATTGGCTGCTGTGAGACTTTAGTGTAAACGCCCACTGCTGTGATTGGCTGCTGTGAGACTTTAGTGTAAATGCCCACTGCTGTGATTGGCTGCTGTGAGACTTCAGTGTAAACTCCCACTGCTGTGATTGGCTACTGCGAGACTTCAGTGTAAACGCCCACTGCTGTGATTGGCTGCTGTGAGACTTCAGTGTAAACGCCCACTGCTGTGATTGGCTGCTGTGGGACTCAGTGTAAACGCCCACTGCTGTGATTGGCTGACATCTTTGCATATGAAATAGCTAGTATTACATGTTTAACTCTTTCGAAAACTTTTAGCACATTTTTACTATTACAGCTCTCAAGGCTAACTAATCGTGAAAAGTGTTGATTATAGCATTATATTCAGATCGTGGCATGAAAGGTTGCAGTGATGAGCATTGTAGCCGATCACAGACATGTTGAGCGCATGAATGCAGTGATCTCGGCATTGCAACTCGATTTTTACACACTAACGAATGCTTTCATCATAACTAACAAGGCAAACACAATGTAAATAAGAGATTCGTTGATTATGACAGGAGTTTTGGCGTGAGTCCAGAACTCAGTCACTGATAAACTCTCGCTGTTTAATTGACAGCTCCAGCGATTGTAAAGGGAGCTTTGATCACTTTCTATATATAATTTAATCACAGTTTAAATAACAGATTATTTTCATCCTACTAAGAGAAACAATGTGAAGTTGAGCGTTTAGTCACTGGTTTGATTTACTGACACACAGACAAAGAACATCTGACTGTACATGAATCATATCAGAAATCACTGGTCTCAGATCAGGCATTAGAATTAACACGGTTACTTACATGTTGTGGCATTACTGTTGAGTCCATATCGTAAAAGTCTGTTTGCAAAGCCTACGCCAAAATTGCGACTGATTTACCAAAGAATCCACAGTGAAATGTAGCAAATACACATAAATAATGCTCAACTGAGACATTCACACTGTTGAAAATAAATAAGCACATTCCTAGCATTAGGATCCTTTGGAAGGTAGTTATTTTTAGTCCGTTCGTCTCTCCTCGTCATCTCACTAACACGCCAGTGGGCGGGGCCAAAATTTTTCACTTTATCAATAATAAAATCTACATGCATCCCTGTAGCTCAAACTGTAGAGCAACGCCAAGGTCACGGGTTCGATTTCCAGGGAATGCATGTACTGATAAAATGCATGCTTCAATGCAATGTATGTCGCTTCGGATAGAAGTGTCTGTGCCAAATGCATAAATGTAAATATAGTCGCACCATTTCCATTCCTGGAACTATGGAGTAGTTTTAAAACAAATCATAAGACTTGCAATATAGCACACACATTATAAGAAGAAAGAAAGTCATACAGGTTCTTGTCATATTATTATGATGATAATTACTTTTTTCCTCTTTACTTTCATTTTATTCTTTAAAGACATCCATTTTATATCTCTTTGTCATTTATACTGTTTTTAATGCATGTTACGTTACTTTGCAATGTAAAAATATTTTTCAAGCCGAAACAGAGTAAAAAAATGACAGAATCATCAATGATCCCTTTAAAAAACAGTGTCACTGACTTCATGCATTGGTCGTGCTAAAGTGAATCCACATGTTACTTCCACATCTCTTGTAACATGTAGAAAAGTCTTTGTAAATGTTGCATCTGACAGACAGAGTCTCAGTCCTTCATTTGAGAGGAATGGAAATGGTGTGACCATATGGAGAGAGGAAAAAAAGCAAAACAAGGCGAGCTTTAAACCAGGCTGACTGGCTTGAGTTTCTCTCAGTTCAAAGGACTTTAATCTTTTGGTTTGGCTAAAATCAGACGGGATTTAAGTGGGAGTGAGACGCCCTCCCTCCTCTCTCTCTCTCTCTCTCTCTCTCTCTCTCTCTCTCTCTCTCTCTCTCTCTCTCTCTCTCTCTCTCTCTCTCTCTCTCTCTCTCTCTCTCTCTCTCTCTCTCTCTCTCTCTCTCTCTCTCTCTCTCTCTCTCTCTCTCTCTCTGGCAGCTGTGAATGTGTGGAAACAGAGATGTTGGCGAAGCCTCTGAAGTGGTGACTTCATACCGATCTGTTGCTTTCAAACGCCGTTGTTCACTTTTCCTGTCTCTATTGTTCGAACCTAATGTTTTGTGGAAAACCACATCCTGTGAAACACCACTCCTGCAAAATTTCTCACCAAAAACTCACCAGCACTCTTTGGCTGTCACACGATTCCTCCAATTCTGATGTAACGGTTAAAGTTTGATGAGCAAAGACAGATGCTTTAATGAAAGCCTTCATACAGAGCGAGCAGAATTGTGTTTACTGCATGCTGTGATTTACAGCAGCTGATCTGTTTAAAGAGGACCTATGCCCTTTTACAATGTACTGATGTTGTTTTCTGGCTCTACTAGAGCAGGTTTTCCTGCTTGAATGTTGATTATTCCCCATATTCTCCATTGTTGCGGCTCCTCTCTTCCCAGTCTGTCAGTAACGCTCTGTTTAGTTCCTGTCTCTATGAAGCCCCATCTTCTCAAAAGCACAGTGTGCTCTGATTGGTCGGCTGGAGCAGTGTGTTGTGATTGGTGTTTGGAAAATGTCCCGTCCCTTACCATAACCGCCAGTTTCAACACACTACTAACTAACTAGACCAGGCCCCGCCCCTTTATTCTGCGCATGAATTATTATAATGAGGAATATTGTGACGTGTTGGTTCCCGGAAGAAAACTCAAGACTACAATGGAGGCGTTTCAGGAGTTCAGAAACACTGACACTGATGTAGAGAAGAACTCCCGCTGGAGGGACTTTGGAACTTTTGGAACTTTTTGTACTTTTTTAACTTTTAACTTTTTAAACTTTGGAACATTTGGAATGTTGGAACTTCGTAATCGCTGGAACATCTGGAACTTTTGGAACGTTTAAGAAGCTCATTGGAGCTGCCATGATTTGTTGGCCAGATGCTCCGTGTGTAAGAGAGAAAACCAGCGTCTGTCCTGCAAGTTGAACGGTATCAGTTTCCCAAACAGACAGAATCACCCCTCAAAACACATTTTGACCTCTGACCTTGTCTAGCAGAGTCTCTCTGATGTTAAAGTGACAAAACAAACAGCAGCTAACCAACACCAATTATAGCACTGCCAGCCGGGATGAGTTACATGTGTCTACATCAGTTAGTTAGACACTTTACAACAAGGTTTCGTTTGTTAACATTTGTACTACAGTGCATTGGTTAAGATGAACTAACAATGAACAATACTTAGCATCTATTTAGTTCAAGTTAATTTCTACATTTACTAATACATACATGCGATGCGGAGTATTTAAGTAGTACGAGAGCATAGGGAGACCGACTCGATGATGTCATTCGAGGTGCTTCATGGGAGTGGGCGGAGCTAAAGCAGTAACTGAGTTGCAATTCTTTGATTGGTAGATTTCTTTACAGAATCATGGGTAATGTAGTTTTTCACCAGGAATTCCATCGTTAAACATGATTCTTTAAAAAACAGGTTGAAATAATGCAATCAGATGGCTTAAAGAAAAGCAAATACCATCGATTGACAACCTCGGAGCTCACATTAGGTCTTAAAGTTCAGAATCAGTTTCCCTATGGAGAAAATGAATGGGAACCGCTCTATTAATCTCATTGTTTAGTGGACTTCCTCTGTTACCATGGAGTTTACCGCGGTATTCACTCTCCGCAGTGTTTAATCCTGATGGCTGCGCTCCACTAACTCAACTCTAACTCATTTTCCTCTTTCACTTCACTTGTTTTTTTCTCCTTTCCTATATTCTCTCATTCTCTCTCCGTTCCAGTCTTGGAAGCTTGGATGCGGAACGGCGATCCTGAAGAGAGGAGGGATTAACCATCAAAGTGAGTTAAGGTGTTTTTACCTTCTCTGTTCAGTAATCAAAGGCTCCGCACCAAAAACTAGTGAGTTTCCTTCATAGACGGCATGTTAGGGCATCATAGTTGTGCTCCAGACATGCTGCCTTCTTAGACATTGAGAATGTATTCATTTTTGATTAAAAAACACAAAGTCTGATTCCATAATTTAATAGAAACACATCCAGTCTCTTTTATTTCAATGACATCTGCAATCACTTACTAACATAGAATCCGGCAGGATGAATTCAGAAGATCATAAATATGAAATCTGAGATAAATATGTAGAAACTGTTGTTATTAATTTATGCCCCTCCACAGACAACGACGCACTGTTTATCCCGAAACATTCCTGCACTCAGTTGAGGTTCATCTTTCTGCTTCTAATTAATGTTTTTTTGATGATTCTGCTGGTTTTATGTGTGCATAATTCCACGTTTTGCCGCCCATCCATATCTGTTCATAATTAAAACGCTCAAATACAGGCAGTAATTCACTGCGCTGATTATTCTCATCAATCACAATCATAAAGACGAGTTTGTTTCAGCTTTGGTTAATTAGCAGCTCTGTGGTTAAATGACATTAACCTCACGTTACCTCTCATGTGCTTACTTATAACACACTCCATCAAAACATGTACATGTTTGAAAACTGAATTATTTGTCACTGGAACAGCTTATTTAGTATTTTTCCCCCACTTTTTACATGTAAATAAATGAATGTAACTTGAATCTCACTCTTAAGGTTCTCTATGGAACCTTAAAGGGTTCATATATAGAACATTTTAGGGGTTCCATCATGGGATCTTTTTAAGGATTTAGTTGTAATTCATTTTATATTACAATTTTATGAATGAAACTGCTCGAAAACATACTTTATTTCTTGAAAAAGATTGAAATAACCCATTAAACATTTTTCCTTATAAATAACCTTTTTGGAATAAGAGCCAAAGAACCCTATTTAGAAACTGTTTACATAAAGTGTTCTTTAAAGGTGCAGTGTGTGAATTTTAGGCATCTAGCGGTGAGGTTGTGAATTGCACCCCCCCCTCTCTTTCGGAGCACATAGAGAAGCTACGGTGGCTGACACAGGACAAATATGTCGTCCTCTGAGACAGCAGAGAGTAGCTAGCGCTCTGTAGAGTAGTTTGTCCCTTTAGGGCTACTGTAGAAACATGGCGGCGCAAAATGGCGGCTTCACTGTAAGGGATGTGTAGATAGAAACGGCTCATTCTAAGGTAATAAAAACATAACGGTCTTTATACACCACTGAAAACATAGTTATTTATATTATATTGCATTTCTGTCAATAGATCCTCATAAATACTACACAACATTTAAACTACTGAACCTTTAAAATTGAGTAAATAACCCTAGAGTTGTATACAGAGCTTTGTTTCCTGTTAACCCTTTTTCACATAGACATGAAAATGCACTATCCAAACTTAAATGGCTGTAATTCAAGAATGCTTTGGAATATAGACATGAGGCTGGTCTTGTTTTAAAAAAGACATTTGGCAGATTCGGCATATACATTATGTAAGTGAAATAGAAAAAAAGTTATAGAAGTTTGTTTATGAAAATGTAAAATGTAAAAATATAATATTTTATATTTTATATAAAATATATATTTTATAAAACATGTTGGACTCTAAAACTGCAAGAAAATCAAAGCCAAAAATCTGAACAAGTTGTGTTCCAAATTTTACGTTGATATTTCAAAAAATGAGCTTTCGGTGAGATTTTGTTTGGGCGCAGTGCCAAACTTTTTCACTAGATGACATCCAAGCTCCATTACTGACCATATAAGGGCGCCTCCATTTCCATATATGGTTTGAGTGATCTGAACCATATATTTCCATAATTTTCATACAATTTATGAAGTAGACATCCTATGCAGAAGTAGTATGGGAAGTTTGGCAGAATTTGATATGAATTCAACCTCTAATAAACACATAAAAACAACATGTATGTGCATTTTAGCTCGCCGCCACATCACAAATGGCGAATCCGTTGTTTTGTTCTTTATATTTAAAACATTTTCAGACCTTTTTTTCTCAAAAAATTGAATGGATGTTATCTGTTGAACTCTTGGCATGAAAACAAATCTTTCATGATTTTTTCTGTTCGCCATTTCAAAATAAAGGTCTGAACACGCCTTATGAGTACGAAAATATTCTTGTTGCAAATTGATAAATTACTGCTCATCTGTAATATGAAAACTAGAGACTGTAAGCTTTCAAATGATATATAGTTTGTCAAGATTAGTTTAGGTTTAGTATAGGATATTACTGTTTTAAAGATGTAATGGCGGTGGGCCCATGTCTACATGAGATATGTGTGTTCTTCACTCATCAAAGAGCGAGTCTCACCTGGACGAAGAGGAGTAGAGTGGGACGCTTTCTTTAGAAAACACTTTCTTGTCTCTCCAGCATTTGATGAAATGACTGTCCAGTGCTGTGAGGTTGGACTGGTGTGTGAAGTCTCTGTGTGTCTCTACGACCCTAAAGAACAAAGAAACAGAGACTTAAAGATACAGGCTGTGATCGTGGCTTTACTCTTTCAACAGCTGACCTCAAACACCTACAGACCTCTTAACACAAAAATAGTCATATTCTTTTATTTTGCTCATTTTCTGAAAGTCATGAACATTCATAAATCATCATGCAATATATAATATAAATCGCTGCTTATAGTATGCAATTTTGTAATTTCACAATATAAATATTATATAAACATTAGATATTTACCCTTTGCAATCACACAAAGAAAACAATTATGACAGTATAATGAAAACTTTCGCCGTTTTAATGTGGCTTTATCTGTGCTGTGTGAATGTTTGAAATCTTTAATTTGATTGCCAATAAAAAATAAAACAAATTCATAATTAATTACATTTCATTTAAAAAGGCCAATAATGCGATGAATGTGTTTCAAAATGTTTAATTTGATTTGAAAAAAAAAAAAATCATAATTTCATTTCATTTCAATAGGGCAATAATGCGATTTCATTGTCAATAAAAATAATAATTCCTAATTAATTTAATTTCATTTACAAAGGCCAATAATGCGATGAAAGTGTTTCAAAATGTTTAATTCGATTATCAATAAAAACTAATGATTCACAAGTAATTTAATGTCATTGTAATGATGCGATTAATATAAGACTGGTGAACACCAAGCGCACCACGTGTCTGCTTCACATCAGATTCCTGTACGATTGTGGAAAGTTAAAGCAGACGGGGTTGATGGTAATGATTGCTTTATGTTGAAAACACTCCGTTTCCATGACAACACTGCGCTCTGGGACGGGGGTTTGTGGATGTAAACACACGCAGGACGGACTAAAGCATTAAAGTAAACTGCTGGTATGAGGGAAGTTTTTTATTTATATATGAAGGCTTCAATCTCCCACCACAAGCCAGACCAGCTGGAGACGTCACAAATGTGCCTTCAAGCTGAAAGAGAGAGGAGAAGGGGGAGAAAACGTCTTTCGCCCAAAGACCACAATCCGACGGCACTTATGGAAGTCATTGTGGCGCATTTGGGCCACATTGGGAATGAGTGGACCGATCCCAGAAGATCCGCACTGGACTGAATGTGTGTGTGCAATCTGACTGAATCGCTTTGAGTGGCTTTCACACAGGCTGAAAGAAGCATTAAAAGTGAGCATATACACCAATCAGGCATAACATTATGACCGGTGAAGTGAATAACACTGATTATCTCTTCATCAAGGCACCTGTTAGTGGGTGGGATATATTAGGCAGCAAGTGAACATTTTGTCCTCAAAGTTGATGTGTTAGAAGCAGGAAAAATGGGCAAGCGTAAGGATTTGAGCGAGTTTGACAAGCGCCAAATTGTGATGGCTAGACGACTGGGTCAGAGCATCTCCAAAACTGCAGCTCTTGTGGGGTGTTCCCGGTCTGCAGTGGTCAGTATCTATCAAAAGTGCTCCAAGGAAGGAACAGTGGTGAACCGGCGACAGGGTCATGGGCGGCCAAGGCTCATTGATGCACGTGGGGAGCGAAGGCTGGCCCGTGTGGTCCGATCAAACAGACGAGCTACTGTAGCTCAAATTGCTCAAGAAGTTAATGCTGGTTCTGATAGAAAGGTGTCAGAATACACAGTGCATCACAGTTTGTTGCGTATGGGGCGGCATAGCCGCAGACCAGTCAGGGTGCCCATGCTGACCCCTGTCCACCGCAGAAAGCACCAACAGTGGCACGTGAGCATCAGAACTGGACCACGGAGCAATGGAAGAAGGTGGCCTGGTCTGATGAATCACGGTTTCTTTTACATCACGTGGATGGCCAGGTGTGTGTGTGTGGCTTACCTGGGGTCATAATGTTATGCCTGATCGGTGTATGTATGTATATATATATATAGTTTTGTACATTTGTTAAGTGGAGAAGTTTAGATAAATGAGGTTGAGTGATTAATAATCATTATCTAACCTGACTAAAAGATATTTATTACATTTTATCCATATTATATTTCTTTCATTATACACACGAGGAGTCTCCGCATTTCTCTCCGATACGTTAGGAAATTAAATTAAATTAACTGTGACGAGATGATTGACAGGGCAGTTTAAACGATGACAGGATGCACATAACTAAAATGCATAAATGCATAAAATGCATAAAACTAAACTGACAGAGCGATCTGTTAAAGACACAATCATGACGAAGTAGTTTATCCCAAAGCTTCCCTACCATTCTTCACAAAAACAGTAACTATGGCCTTCATATAACAATCATATACACTTACTGACCTTCAGCTCCTGATAATGTATAGAACTAGACGTTCATCGTCCAAGAGCAGTAAAAAGATGATTTATACACGTGCAGGTAAAATTACACACATTTATATTGAATAGCTCAAATAAAAAGATTCACATTTCAGCTTTTTAACCCTTATGCTGCGTTCACACCGAACGCGAATTGAGCGTCTGGAGCGTCTGTCTTGCGCGAGTGATTTTATTTGATGCTTTTTGTGCATTCACGCGTTTGAAGCGAATTCGCGTCTGACGCCCGAGTTGAAAAATCTGAACTTTGGCGTCTGTTCGCGCCGCGTTAACCAATCAGGAGCCTGCACGTGATAAACGGCGGCAGACCAGCCCGCAGTCATTCATTCAACATGGAGGAGCGACTGATATTGGCGGTTAGCAGTCATACGGAGCTATATGACACTAGTTCATATTTCTACAGAGACAGGAATAAAAAGGACCTCGCTTGGAAGAGTGTCAGTGAGGAGATTGGGCAACCTGGTAAGTTGTAAATACACATTTCACTTTAGAGTCACGTTATCGACCCCGTTATTTTACAACTATTTTCCCGCTAATATACAGCTACTTTTCGCTAACAAGATAATGTGTTTATTCAGAGGACGTCTGCAGAAAAAAGTGGAAAAGCCTCAGGGACACGTACCTCAAGGAGAAGAGGAAGGAGACGGAGAAGAACGCCTCGAACGCGCGCTTTATACGCGCGTCCAATGCGCTTTGGACGCGTGAGTGGATTCAAAATGTTCAAGCGTCCAACTAGACGCGAATTTGACGCTCAATTCGCTTTCGGTGTGAACGCAGCATTAGATCTCCACAGTAAGTACATGCTTGTTTATGCTTGTTTTACAAACTGCAGGAGTCTAAAAGAATCTAATTTAAATCTCAGTCTAAATGAGTTTCTATATTCATTCATTGAGATAAACTTAAAGATTCTAGAAGTTACAGTTGGATTATTTTAGTTTCAGGGAGGAACCGTTTCAATATGTTTATAATAAAACTGTGCTGTAAGTTATTAGGAGCTCAGTGCTTCATCACAAAAGATCTGGAGAAATGAGCATTAAAATCATTTTGAAGTTGTACTTTTGCTCTAGTTTAATGATCACAGTGAGGTCTGGAATAAAGTTACACCCAAAGCTTCAGTCTCACCCGTCGCCTGTCTGTCTGTCGTCTTCCTCGGCGTGGGGACGGTCGTCAGCCTCAATAGGAACAGTATGTTGGAGGAGCCCCGGGGCCCAACGGAGGAATGCCAGATCTGTGACTTATTAGAAGAGTTTTATAAACTCATCAGGGGAGGAGAAAGAAACGGCTTATTAAATCAAGACGTCAGCTGTAGGGCATTAAGAGTTTCACCGAAGTCACTCTGAGCAAACTCTCTCGCTCTGTCTGTCTGTGAGACGTGCTATCGTCTCGTCTCGCTCTCCCTCGATGGGCCTCCGTGTGTCAAACACTCAGAAATGATGAGCTGCGATTCTTCTCTTTTCCCTCCAGATTTGTGGCACATTTATTTGAGATGTACTCTTTTACCTCCCAGTTTTCCATATTTAATTAAATTAACTTCCTTAATATACTGTGTGGACTGGATACAAAACAATGGTTATTTTTGCACTCACACTGGCCTTAAAAGTACGGTAAAAATTTACCACTTAGAGCTGCACAATTCTGGGTAAATTGAGGATCACGATTTTTTTGTTTCAAATAGAGATAACGATTCTGAACAGACAACTAAACAAAATAACATGTAATTTACTAGAGGTTTTGACAAAATGTTAATTACTGTAGTCTATTTAAAATGTTTAATTAATCTGAATGAATTATTTAAAACGAATCTCTTGAATGAATGATTCAATGACTCACTCATGAAAACTTCACTTGTTTCATTACTGGATGAATCAGTGTTTTTGAACGAATCTCTTGAGTGAATGATTCAATGACTCACTCATAAAGACTTCACTTGTTTCATTACTGGATGAATCAGTATTTTTGAACGAATCTCTTGAATGATTCAATGACTCACTCATAAAGACTTCACTTGTTTCATTACTGGATGAATCAGCGTTTTTGAATGAATCTCTTGAATGAATGATTCAATGACTCACTCATAAAGACTTCACTTGTTTCATTACTGGATGAATCAGCGTTTTTGAACGAATCTCTTGAGTGAATGATTCAATGACTCACTCATAAAGACTTCACTTGTTTCATTACTGGATGAATCAGTATTTTTGAACAAATCTCTTGAATGAATGATTCAATGACTCACTCATAAAGACTTCATTAGTTTCATTACTGGATGAATCAGCGTTTTTGAATGAATCTCTTGAATTAATGATTCAATGACTCACTCATAAAGACTTCACTTGTTTCATTACTGGGTGAATGCTAATTCATGCTAGCAGTATGTTAATTCATGCTAGCAACATGCTAATTCATGCTAGCAACATGATAAGTCATGTTAACAACATGCTAGTTCATGTTAGCAACATGCTAATTCATCTTAACAACATGCTAAAACATTAAATCTTGCTAACATGTTCAAACATGCTACCAAAATGCTAAATCATGTTAGCAATATGTAAAAACCTGTTAATTCATGCTAGCAAAGTACTAATTAATGCTAACAAAATGCTAAAAATGCTAGCAATACGTTAATTCATGCTAGAAGCAATGCTAAAATATGCTAGCAACATGCTAATTATTGTTGGAAGCACATTAAAACATGCTAACAAAATGCTAATTCATGTAAGCAATATGTTAATTAATGCTAACAATATGTTAGCAACGTGTTAAAATCTGCTAATTCATGCTAGCAAAGTGTGTTAAATCATGTTAGCAAAGAGTGCTAAATCATGCTAACAACATGCTAAAAAATGCTAGCAATACGCTAATTCATGCTAGAAGAATGTTAAAACATGCTATCAACATGCTAATTATTTTTGGAAGAATGCTAAAACATGCTAAAAACATGCTAATTCATGCTAGCAAAATGTTAAAATGTGCTAGCAACATGCTAATTCATGTTAACAACACGTTAATTAATGCTAACATGTTAATTCGTGGTAGCAACATACTAATTCATGCTAACAAAATGTTAATGCATGCTAACAAAATGCTAATACATGCTAGTTCATGTTAACAACATGCTAATTCCTGCTAACAACATGCTAATTCATGCTACCAAAATGCTAAAACATTCTAAAACATGTTAACAACATGATAAATCATGTTAACAATGTTAAAATCTGTTAATTCATGCTAGTAAAGTGTTAAATCATTCTAGCAAAGTGTTAATTCATGCTAACAACATGTTAAAAAATGTTAGCACCATGCTATTTCATGCTAGAAGCATGCTAAGAGATGTTAGCAAAATGTTAATTCTTGCTGGAAGCAATGCAAAAAAATGCTAACAACATGTCAAATCATGCTAGCAACATGTTAAAACATGCTAGCAACATGCTAATTCATGTTAGCAAACTGTTAAAACAGGCTAGCAAAACATGTTAATTCATGCTAGCAATGTCTTTCTCTTTCCACTTCACTAAATTTAAAGTTTATAAAACTTTCAAACTTTTATACGGCGTTGTCAAGTCAACATCAAAGTTTGTTTACAAACTTTACTCATCTAGTTAGAATTATTGTAAGACAGAAATAATGATACTGTGTGGCTGAATAGATTGTTTGTGAAGCTGTTTCATATCTATACATGACAACGGCTCTCTCTGGATCAGAACACAGATCTGAATGTTCGCTGTCATTTAGGAATAAGATCATGTGGGTGTTTAAATCGAGATCGCCATCTTTTAATGCAGTTCTACTGCCATGACGCAAAAAGACGCTCCTCTGGCCAAATGCAGGCAGTTAATTTTATTCTTTGGTCACAAGTGAATCATCACAGAAATCAGGAAACTTCAATCAAAAGATCTCTGAGGTTGAGATGAGGACGGTCATGTTCATCAGAAACCCTAAACTCCTCAACTGTGTTGATGAGAGAGACAGATTCAGTAAAACAACCTGAAAACAACATTATCATTGGCAGATGTTCACTGGAACATCAAACAGTCAGAGAGACTCACGCTGAGGGTTTAGTGACAGAACCGTGTGAGGTTTACCTGAACTGTACATGCACTTACCATCACAACAGCCTCAAAATCGATTAGAAAAATATACAATCAGGGCCTAAAATTAACACTCGCCAAGCTGAATGAGGTCTGTTTCACGTCTTCTTGCGCTTGAACAGACACAAAATTATGTCAAAAAATGCCCGTCTCTGCGAGTATCCTATAAACACAGTCGGTTATGGTTTGAGTGAACGTAAACAGCTGAGAAAGAGCACGCATGTGTATCAGTATCAGTGTATTAGATCCGTGCATTCACTCTTAAAGTGACAGCAGCCTAATATTCCTGTGTTTTAATGCTAATCAAACAAAAGGACAAAGATAAAATCACTCACTGCTTTTGACTGAATAACTTTTGAAACTTTAATAAGGATTAATCTATGTTTAATTTATACAGTGAAGACTATTCAGTGTTATTTTGCATTTGATTAGTTTATTCAAAGTCTCTACCTGAAAACTACTGTTACTTGTCTTTTATGTTTTACATTCATATTAGTTAGGCTAGTAGTTTTAGCTGTGGTATTGAAATTGGAATAGAGAATTATGAATTTTCACTGCTATCTAAAATTTAAGTGTCATAACTGGCAGTTTTTGGAAAAACAGTTCAGTGGCCAGTAAACAAATATATATTTATATAACCGGCCATTGGCAGGTGTGGCAAAAAGTTAGTTTAAAGCCTATCCATCCATCCATCCATCCATCCATCCATCCATCCATCCATTCTTCCATCTATCATCCATCCATCCATCCATCCATCCATCCATCATCCATCCATCCATCTTTCATCCATCCCTCTATTTATCATCCATCCCTCCATCCATCCATTTATCATCCATCCATCCCTCCATCCATCCATCCATCCATCCATCCATGCATCCCTGCATTTATCATCCACCCATCCATCATCCGTCATCCATCCATCCATTTATCATCCATCCATCCCTCCATCCATCCATCCTCCATTTATCATCCATCCATCCATCCATTTATCATCCATCCATCCATCTATCATCCATCCATTTATCATCCATCCATCCATTCATCCATCCATCTATCATCCATCCATCCATCCATTTATCATCCATCATCCATCCATCCATCATCCATCCATCCATTTATCATCCATCCATCCATCTATCATCCATCCATCCATTCATCCATCCATCCATCCATCATCCATCTATCATCCATCCATCCATCCCTCCATCCATCCATCTATCCATCCCTCCATTTATCATCCATCCCTCCATTTATCATCTATCATCCATCCATCCATCATCCATCCATCTATCATCCATCCCTCCATCCATTTATCATCCATCCATCTATCATCCATCCATCCCTCCATTTATCATCCATCCATCATCCATCTATCATCCATCCATCATCCATCCCTCCATCATCCATCCCTCCATTTATCATCCATCCATCTATCATCCATCCATCCATCCCTCCATTTATCATCCATCCATCATCCATCTATCATCCATCCCTCCATCCATCCATCCATCTATCCTCCATCCCTCCATTTATCCATCCAGCCCTCATTTATCATCCATCCATCATCCATCCATCCATCTATCATCCATCCATCCATCCCTCCATTTATCATCCATCCATCTATCATCCATCCATCCATCCATCCATCCCTCCATTTATCATCCATCCATCCATCCATCAATCCCTCCATTTATCATCCATCCATCCCTCCATTTATCATCCATCCATCCATCCATCTATCATCCATCCATCCATCCATCCATCTATCATCCATCCATCCATCCCTCCATTTATCATCCATCCATCCATCCATCAATCCCTCCATTTATCATCCATCCATCCCTCCATTTATCATCCATCCATCCATCCATCTATCATCCATCCATCCATCCATCCATCCATCTATCATCCATCCATCCATCCATCCATCCAAAATGGCAACTGGTGAAACAGACAAAGCATGAGTGACACATAAAAACATTGTTTACTGTCGGATCCAATAGTCCAAAATTATGTTGGCACAATTTGTCATTGCGCTAAGGGTGAAAATGTCTACTTTAGTAAAGTACCTGCACACATCTCCTCTCTCACTCACTGATGTTTAATGTGAATCCCATCACCATGTGCTGGAGTATTAATGATGACTGACTTCAGCAGCAGCACTAATGAATCTGGCCACTGACTGCAGCTCCTGAGGTGGATTTCTCCTCATATCCCGAGCTGAAGTCAGACACGCGTTACACCCGTCCTGTGAGCCGTGGTCAGTACTGGGCCGCTGTTGACAGGACAGTCGATCGTATCTCGTGGAGTCTGAAGGGCGGCTCTGTGCGCACAGAAGCTCAGCTCATATCACAGATATCCAAAACCACAGCCGGGATTAAACATGTCATATTTCAGAGGCGTGTGTCATGGAGCAGCGCTGAGAAATGATGGGGTTTGAATAATATGAGACTCTGAAGATGTGTGTGTGTGTGTGTGTGGAGGTCATTCAGGTACAGAAATGTTGTGTAACCTCTGTTTCATTTACACCGGTCAAAAGTTATAATTAAGAGCCTCTTCTGCTCCCCAAGGCTGCTTTTATTTGAGCAAATAAATTATGAAATATTACTCCAGTGTAAAGCAGCTGTTCTCTATGTGAATATATAGTAAAGTGTAATTTATTCCTGTGATCAAAGCTGAATTTATCATCATTACTCCAGTCTTCAGTGTCACATGATCCTTCACAAATCATTCTCATATGAGGATTTGATGCTCAACAAACATTTATGATTATTATCAATGTTGAAAACAGTTCATATTTCTGTGGAAACTGTGATTTTTCAGGATTCTTTGATGGATAGAAAGTTCAAAAGAACAGCGTTTATTTGAAATAGAATCTTTTGTAATGTCTTTAATGTCACGTATGCAAGTATGCAAATACAGACGGGAATGCTTATGTGCATGCAGTCCAGATGTACATATTTAACGTGTTTGCAGAAAATACACATTAAGTAAATAAAGCATGTTTGCATGGTAGCAGATTTAAAAACTGTGCAAGAGCTCCTGTCTCTCGATGCATCCCAGAAACCAATGCAAGCATGCAAATGCAGAACTGACTATTTAGCCAATGCGTTGTGTGCATGTAGTCTAGATGTGCATCTTAACTTTATAAGATCTCGTCAGCTGCTTGGTTTCTAATATGGTGACTTTATGGGAAAGTCAGTGTTTACGTTTGCTGCTCTTTAAAACGAGTTCAAAGGGATGGAAAGCGTTTGAAATGTTTCCTGAAGCTCTTTTATCTGCTTTAATGATGATATTATGAATCCAGCTGCTCTCGGCTTCATCCAGAGCAAACATGAATCTCCACAGCGAAACCACAAACACTTCTTTTATCCTCTCACACAAACACCAGCAATAATCACGTCTTTGTGCTCATCGATTTTCTGAGAAAACATGTTAAATTGTGAGATGTAAAGTCAGAATTGTGAAAAATGTAAATACTGCAAAATGTAAACATCTGTAAATTGTTTAATGTAAATTGTTTAATGTAAATTGCGACAATTTTTTTTTATGTAAAGTCAGAATGTCAAAAATGTGAGATGTAAACTTAAAATCCTAAAAAAGTCAGAATTGTGAGATGTAAAATCAGAATTGAGAAAAATGTAAATACTGCAAAATGTAAACTTTTTAAATTGTGAAAATTTTTAAAATTGCGAGACGTAAACTCAAAATCCTGAGACATTTAAAAAAAATGCAAGATCTAAAATAAAAGTCAGAATTGTAAAATCAGATTTGAGAAAAAATGTCAAAATTGTGAGATGTAAAATCAGAATTGTAAAAAATGTAAATACTGCAAAATGTAAACTTTTGTAAATTGTTTAATGTAAATTGCGAAAAAAAAAAACTTAATTGTGTGATGTAAACTCAAAATCCTGAGAAAAAGTCAAAATTTTATAATGCAAAAATTTAAATAATGCAAGAAGTAAACTTAAAATTCTGAGAAATATTGACACAACTGTGAAATGTAAAGAATTACGAAAATGTAAACTTTTTGAATTGCGAAAACATTTAAAAATTGCAAGATGTAAAATCAGAATTGAGAAAAAATGTCAAAAATGTGAGATGTAAACTTAAAATTCTAAAAAAGTCAGAATTGTGAGATGTAAAATCAGAATTGTGAAAAATGTAAATACTGCAAATTGTAAACTTTTGTAAATTGTTTAATGTAAATTGCGAAAAAAATTTAAATTGTGAGATGTAAACTCAAAATCCTGAGAAAAAGTCAGAATTGCGGAAAGTTTAAATACTGCAAAATGTAAACTTTTTGAATTGCGAAAACATTTAAAAATGGCAAGATGTAAAATCAGAATTGAGAAAAAAAATGTCAAAAATGTGAGATGTATCATGTAAAATCAAAGTGCTGAGAAAAAAATTCTAAATTGTGAGAAACTCCAAATCCTGAGAATTAAAAAAAAATGTGAGATGTAAACTTAAAATCCTAAGAAAAAGAAAAAATTGTGAGATGTAAAGTCAGAATTTTTGAAAAATGTAAATACTGCGAAATGTAAACTTTTAGAATTGCGAAAAAATTAAAAATTGCGAGATGTAAACAAAACCCTGATAAAAAATGTCAAAAATGTGAAATGTAAACTTAAAATCCTGAGGAAAAAAGTCAGAATTGTGATTTATTTATAAATCGAATAAATTTATAACTCGCAATTGTGAGAAAAAAAGTCACACTTTTTTCTTTTTGAAGTTTCCATAGCTACCAGGTTTGAATCTACTTCAGATGAGTTACATCCGTTCGCCCGTCCTGAGATGCTGAGCTGTGTGACTGTCCTTCACGCGGGTCACATGGTCTCTGGCAAACACCCAGATCTCCTGCTCACAGACCCGCGGTCCCGGACCACCCACACCAGACCCTCCTCAGGCTCTCGGGTTACACACGACACAGGGAAGGAACGGGAGCTTCAAACAGAGGCTAATCTGGAGAGCACAGAGTTAATGTCCTGCATCTGTTCCACACACACATCAGGGACTGCGCGAGACGCATGTGTGTCCAACACAAACATCACTAACATCAGAGAATATAACCTACAGAGAACATTTATAAATGTTAAAGTCGGCATGAAGTCTTCTCTATTGTGCCGTATATCCGAGTCAGACAGATTCTGGAGCAAGAACAAATATAGGGCGGGGCTTGATTTTGCCTGTGGGGAATTGATTGGATGGTTGGATCGTTCCGCTAAGAAAAAAAAATCATCTACCTGTAGTAATGCACGAAATTATTTTTTTTTGAAACACCGAAAAAGTTCTTATTTAAAATAAATTTGGTTTAATAATCAGTTAATTAATCAAATTTAATAGAAAAAAAATCAACACTCAAATAAAAACTGAGCTGGATAAGCATTTCAATTGCACATAAGTCAGTTTTATTTAAACGTTTTAATGATATAGCGATGTTTCTACTCCAATTTGTTGTTGAAATATAAACATTTAAATGATAGCTATAATATAAAATAGTTTTCATGATTTATTCGAAGAACAATGTAATGAATATATAATACAGCGCATACATTTATCAAAATTGACTGAATCTGAAAGCTCAGGCTTTGTTTAATATCCATAGCAACAAAAGCACAGAGCGATTATAGGATGGCAAGCCTAGTGAAGTTTTGTTCACGAATCAACAGAAAACAGCACAGACTAAAAGATCGAGTTTTGAGATTTAAGAATCGATATCGGTTTATCAGAATGAGAATGACTTAAATCGAGGAATCGATATTGTCAACACAGCCCTGGTGTAGCGATGCTTCACAACTTTGGCGAATCGTTTGTTTCGAACCAGTGATTCAGAGAGTGTGTGAAACTGCCAAAGTCACGTGATTTCAGTAAACGAGGCCAAAGTCCCTTTAAGACACGTCATTTCCCTCGGCGGCCATCTTAGAAATGCCTTTAAGACACGTCAATTCCCTCGGCGGCCATCTTAGAAACGCCTTTAAGACACGTCAATTCCCTCGGCGGCCATCTTAGAAACGCCTTTAAGACACGTCATTTCCCTCGGCGGCCATCTTAGAAACGCCTTTAAGACACGTCATTTCCCTCGGCGGCCATCTTAGAAACACCTTTAAGACACGTCATTTCCCTCGGCGGCCATCTTAGAAACGCCTTTAAGACACGTCATTTCCCTCGGCGGCCATCTTAGAAACGCCTTTAAGACACGTCAATTCCCTCGGCGGCCATCTTAGAAACGCCTTTAAGACACGTCATTTCCCTCGGCGGCCATCTTAGAAACGCCTTTAAGACACGTCATTTCCCTCGGCGGCCATCTTAGAAACGCCTTTAAGACACGTCATTTCCCTCGGCGGCCATCTTAGAAACGGCTTTAAGACACGTCATTTCCCTCGGCGGCCATCTTAGAAACACCTTTAAGACACGTCATTTCCCTCGGCAGCCATCTTAGAAACGCCTTTAAGACACGTCATTTCCCTCGGCGGCCATCTTAGAAACGCCTCTCGGGCATGCAAGTGGGGAAACATCAAATTCTCCAAAACTGTTCGCCAAGCTTACAACTCAATGAAATCTGACAACAACTGTCTCATAAATGCTGTTTCTAAACGCTGGAATCATGACAAAACACAGCATTTTTCAGGCTGGATTAAGCTAACGCGCATGTGCAGTCCTAAGCGCACGTCTCAGAACACATGACGGTTTCCATAGAGTGGTGCCGGTGTGACGTCGCTCTGTAGGCCAATCAGCAGTTCGCATCGCACTGGTTCCCTCGAGAAAAACCCAGTGGGATTTTCCCATAGGCTTTTGGATTATCGCTAAAAACAAGCTCTGTGATCAACACAAGTTTATGATACTTACACATTTTGTCCATCAAGATAATTATCACACATGAACACAACTTTTATGAATTTTGAAGCCTAAATGCAGTCGGCAGAAGTAAAAAGCTAAAGGTAGGCTATGAACGGACTACACCACGGTCACATGACTTCAACGTCACCATCACTAAGCTTCAGCTCTTCCGGTTATCATCTAAAAACATTTTCCCAGAGCGTTTGAGTTAGACTAGTTTATAAGAGCATAATTATGATCATAATGAGCTGTAAAAGAGTTTACATGTTCGGCGTGATGACGTTTAATCTCCTAATAGTCCGTTCATAGCCTACCTTTAGCTTTTTACTTCTGCCGACTGCATTTAGGCTTCAAAATTCATAAAAGTTGTTTTCATGTGTGATAAATATCTTGATGGACAAAACGTGTAAGTATCATAAACTTGTGTTGATCACAGAGCTTGTTTTTAGCGATAATCCAAAAACCTATGGGAAAATCCTATTGGGTTTTTCTCGAGGGAACCAGTGCGATGCGACA
Organism: Coreius guichenoti; assembly: GCA_039654105.1. Classification (NCBI taxonomy): domain Eukaryota; kingdom Metazoa; phylum Chordata; class Actinopteri; order Cypriniformes; family Gobionidae; genus Coreius; species Coreius guichenoti. The sequence goes on along the minus strand of CM077175.1, from coordinate 992,556 downwards.
TTTAATGAAACATTTGTATGCTAAAATGGAAAAATTGTAGTTAAAAGTCTCTCATTGGTCTGATTAACCAAACAAAACAAGCCCTACAATTTAATAAAATAACAGAAATAATAAAGACACTTCATATTTAATGATATTAGACGATTTGTTAATTGCATTTAATAGATCACACCTTCAATAAAACATTTGTATGCATGTTTGATCTGAGTTTTCTCTGCATTTACAGTGAATCGTTTTGCGAAGCAATTGATTCAGTTAATTCAAAGTTTAGAAATGTTGTTTTAACCTAATAATTTTGGTTGCATCACTATTTTCATACACTCTAAAAAATGCTGGGTTCTTTTTTTTTTTAAACCCAAATGCTGGGTTCTTTTTTTTTTTAACCCAAATGCTGGGTTCAGCCTGCTGGGTCATTTTATTGGGTTATTTTTAATATTTTTACCCAGTGCTGAGTAGTTTTTCTGTAACTCAGCTGCTGGGTCATCACATACCTACCCAGCGCTGGGTCAATGTAAGGCAATGTTGGGTAGTCTGTGCCACACCGGTTAAAACTGGATACGTTTGTCAACGGTCATTTTCTGTTTTGTTCTGAGAGAAAACGTCCTGAGGGGAAACTTCCTGAATGAAATGAAGGTTTGTATTACACAGTATTCCTATTAAATTATTACTGTGCAAAGAGGAAAATGTCTGTAGTCCCACATTTTACTTTTTTTGTTTACATGTAAGTCACAGCTAACGTCTGCTGGGAATGCTAGCCGAACGACGCGCTAGCGCCACCAGGAAGTTTCAGCTCCCGCCAAACGAATGCGCGACCCGGGCTGAAACGCGACGCGACACCGCTGTCCTGCCGCCGCGCGCGCCACTGACTATAACAGGAGCGCTGTTGTGCTAGCGCACTAGCGTCGCGCTATGCGTTTGATGGGTAAACTTAAATGTCTGACAGATGAGATGGCACAAGGTAAAGCTGTTTTTTATGTAACTTTTCAAAAATTAATATATAAGATTGTCGTTTAATGAACTGGAACAGCAGTTTCCTTCCCACAGATTCCAACTGGCTGCTCCTGTCACGTCCTAAAACATTTACTAAATATTTTATGTATTTTATGACTGTAAAAGTCTGACTTGCATTGAATAAAAATATTGTATATGAACTGTTCCTGTCCTATATAAATATAACAGAGATTTTAAGAGTGCATTTTTATTATTTAAAATGAAAAACCTTAAATATCAAATTGACTGACCCAGCACTTTCAAAAAACAACCCAGCAAAAACCCAACAAGCTGGATAAAAATAACCCAGCATGTGTTCTGTCCAATATTTACCCAAGCACAAACACACTGTGACCCCGTGATGATCTTTATACAGATGGACATGAACATCTCCAACATTAATTAATCACTAAGTAATCTAATTACTGTACTTTAATTACTTTTCCATTGAAAGAGTGAAGGGATTTAAATACTGTATAGACCACACAACAATTATATAAAACAAATACATCAAAATTTTAATGTTAAAATATGTTTTTAATATAACCTTCTCACTTTACACACTTTGGTCAGTTCAAAAATAATTTATGCAATTTTGTATTATTTATTTGATAGAATAAAACAGCAGTTTCGTTGTATTGTTCAGCTGGTCGAGGTTGATGTGGGATTCAGAAAGTAATAATTAATGCAATACTTTTTAGAGAGAGAGTAATTAGTACAGTAATTCATTACATGGTTGCAGATGTAATTATTACTTTTTTAAAGTAAATCACCCAACACTGTTACAGTGTTATTATACTATTACTGAGATACTGTTTTCTTTTTTAATTTTGTTTTTTTCAGTTAAAGTTTTAGTAATTTTGATGTTTTTGTCATTTTTATTAGATATAATTTTTTTTAATGTCTTTTTTTAATCATTTTGAATGCATTTTAAATTTTGTATTTTCCATTTATATTTTAATTCAAGTTTTTGTAATTTATATTAGTTTTTTAATGTTACTTGCCATTTCTTTGTAATTATTTGTGAAATTTCTGTGTGACAGTTGTTTCAAAGCCAGTGTTTCACCAATGTTCACACAAACGCCCAAAGTTCTGATCCAATTACAGGTAGGTAACTATATATATATATATATATATATATATATATAGAGAGAGAGAGAGAGAGAGAGAGAGAGAGAGAGAGAGTATAAGGAAGGGGTCTCTTATTATTCCATCAAATTTCTGGGCCTTCACTCGCCAAGAGCTCAGAAAGGCTCGTGTCAATCAACAACAAATCAGATTCAGCCTCTCAGCAGCGCCATCTTTGATATTTACATGAATGAAAGCGAGGCTGTGGGAGAAAGACATACATCTCTGTTACTGAATGTGTTTTTGGATTGTTATGATGACGAAACGCTGCTATTCCAACACATTTCAGTAGACAAAAAAAAAAATCTGAGCTCCTTCATACTTTCATACCCGTGATGGCGCTGCTCTGAGACGGACATCTAGTGGACACTGAGTGCAACCGCACACGCCCGCGGACACGAGATGCTCTTAAAGGGGCAGACCTCCGTAGTCAATGGCTTCCGTCAACTGTTTGATTACCAACATTCTTCTAAATATCTTCTTTTGTGTTCAACAGAAGAAAGAAACTCAAGCCGGTTTGGAGCAACTTGAGATGAGTAAATGACAATTTCCATGTTTGCGTGAACTATCCCTTTAAAACCATTGAAACAAAACCAAACAATCTTTAACATCAGCGACAACAGATATAAATACAAACTATTTGGCATTTTATTTCAGAACCAGGATTCTTGGAAAACATGGATATGAGAGAATTTTAAATGTGTGATTTATGCTGATTTGCTGCTCAAGAAACATTTATGATTATGAATGTTGAAAACAGTTCATATTTCTGTGGAAACCGATACATTTTATTTTTTAGGATTCTTTGATGAATAGAAAGTTCAAAAGAACAGCATTTATTTGAAATATAATCTTGTGTAACTTTATAAATGTCTTTACGGTCACGTTTGATCAATTTAATACGTCCTTGATGAATAAAAATATAAATTTCTATCAAAAACAATGACCCCAAATTTTTTGAACAGATGTATGTGTGTATATATAATATAATAAATTAATAAATACATAAATAAATACATTAAATTAATTAATATAAAATATAGAAGTGTGTATATATATATATATATATATATATAGTCCTTCAACTATGAGCATAATTACATTAATAACTGTCATTGACATGAACTCTAATGGTCTCAATTAATTATTTATTAATTTCAAATATTAATTTCTATCAAAAACAATGACCCCAAAATTTTGGGGTAATATATATATTAATATAATATAACAATATAATATAATATAACATAATAAAATCTAATAATATAATATAAATGGTTCATGACTCAATGTTATTTCTAACTCAAATAAACACAAAATCTGCTGATCTCAACAATATTTTATTCCAAAATAAAAGCTCAAAATGAATCACATCAATTGCATTTATTGTTCTGTTTCTGCTGGTTCGACCCCGTCGCGTTACGCACCCTACAAACACTACGACCTCTCGGGGTCAGAGATAAGAAAAGGTCAAAGGTCAAGACAGAGGGCTTTCTACTGTGCGAGTGTTTCAGTACCGGATGAATAAACCGCTGAATAAAGCCCTTCCGATAGTGGCGTGGCTTTGCATATATAACGCAGAATCTATGAGTGTGAGAAAACACAACCGTGAAACAATAAAAGTACAGTTATGATTCAAGTAGAAACGTTATGTACAGGACTTAAAAACTGATCAGAAACATTGGCACACTCTCTCGTCTGCAGATGCTTTTCTTTCCCACAATTATTAAAATGATTTTCTCACAAAACCTGAAGAAAACGTCCAGGTGAAGAATTTGATGTTGACCTGGACGTGTTTCTCCTGATCTCCACACGGGGGCGCTGGGCTATAAATAAACTGGCATAGAGGAAAGATGGAGTCATTTTAAGGAATCAGATGTTGTAAGGCAAAGACTTCCCCCCTTTTTCTGTTCGGAGTCCATCATCATCTTCATCTTCATCTTCATCTTCTCGCTCTGTGTTTGATGGTGTCATGATGAAGAGCGTGTCGTCTGAGGTCAGAGGTCGTGTGTTTGTTCTGTCGGATGATGTTTGGATTATTGCTAAACAACACAAACACAAAGTCAGAAGTGGTAAAGACACACCCGGATCATAATCCACCTCAGAAAAACATATTTTGCATTGAGAAAATCAAGCCTATTTTTTGGAGTTTTTTCCCTGTATTGTGAGATCATGTTCATCCCAATTTAACACATTTAACCCTCAAAAAAATCCAATTCTCATTCAAGTTTTTAGTAATTCTTAATGATGATTGACATGAGATTACTAATATATGAGAATCTAATAAAGAAGGCACAACACAAACTGAGGTAGCACAACAAACTGATATTATTTTATATACATATGAGTATAAATATATAGTGCTGTCAAATCGATTAATCGCGATAACATAAAAATTTGTGTTTATATATGTGTGTGTGTGTGTGTGTGTGTGTGTGTGTGTGTGTGTGTGTGTGTGTGTGTGTGTGTGTGTGTATATATATATATATATATATATATATATATATATATATATACACATATACATATATACACACACACACATACACACACTTGTGAAATATTCATTTTCATTTATTTTACAGGGCATTTATTTTATAATACACAGCAACTATGGTCAGGAATAATGATATAAAATTATTATTATTATTATTATATTCAAATTGTTCGGCACCCACCAAAAATCCTGTGGGAAACACCGTATAATATAAAAAATAATAAATAATATTAAAAACAATGTATTTATATAATATATCAATATTTCACTATTTAAATAATATATGACTATTTTCACTAGTAAAAATAATAATATATTTAAATAGTGAAATATTGATATATTATATAAATACATCGTGATAAATACAGTGATGACAAATATTTTCACCCTGAATTGTCATGAAAATAATGTCTAAATAATTAATAAATTAAATAAAGTAAATATAAATAAATAAATGATGATAATAATAAATAAAAAATAAATAAACAATAAATAAAATAATAATGATAAAAAAAAAAAATAATAATATATATATATATATTTTTTGATTTTGGTGTGAAATATGACCCGGATGTTTTTGTGAAGTTCATCTGGAAATATCCTGTTAACAAAAACCCCAAAAA